>JMFS01111829.1:0-12174 GCA_000699545.1 Podiceps cristatus | reverse complement strand
ACATTCTATGATTCTATGATTCTATAATTCATATAAAGTTAGTAGGGAATTGAAATATAAGCTTGTTTGCAGCTTTGTGATGATATCAGAAACATAACATAGAATATACTGAGTTTGGGGAAAAATGCTGAGAACATTTTTGTGCTAAAAAGGATGTTTGTATGGATACTCATCTGAAGATATTTTTTTAAGTTCCTTTAGCATGCTTCTTCCCAATAAAATATTTTCACAGCGATGTGAAATTGCTGCGCAAATAGGATAGCTAAGGCCAAGTCACAAGCAAGGCAAAATGTGAGATGGTAAAGAAGAAAACATGTCAATAATTTGGATGATCCCCTTTTCCCTCCTCCATGTTTCTCCCAGGGTCACCGAAAACAAGAGTGCGGAGTCCTTTTGCTGCAAAGAGTGATGAATGAAGCACCGGTAGCTGAACCAAACTAGGAAAGGAAACAGGAGGAAGAAGACAAAAGAGAAAAAAATAGTTGAAAGAGTTCTAGATATATTTGTCCAAAGGTTTATACTATCCATATGGAATGGTACAGTATTGCTATTATTTGCATCCTGCCTGTAGTTTTCAGCTGAGAACCTGCTGTGTTTGCTGTTACAAAAGCACATAGTTAGAAATGAGAACCTGTAGCTAGAATATTCTGAGCATTTTAGACAAAGAGGGTTCAGAAGAAAAGCAAGTGTCTAGTGTGCGTTCTGCTTTTGATTGCGGTACTCATCTGGTTTTGATTGTAGTCTAACTACAGGCCAGAAACAATATATTTTAAATGTCTATTTATATATAAAATGGTTCACCCCATGTCAGAACTCAGATCTATGGCAGAGCCAAAAATAGAATCCAGGTCACCTGGAAAACTAGTTTGTTTCCTTATCCCAGGGTTAACTTATTATGTATAATGCAGTGATAAATTAGCTGAATGAAATCCTCTTCCACATCCTTTCCTTCAAACTTTTTGGTGATATTAATTTTATTTCCACATTATGTGACCTTCCATATTTAATCCAGTACATTAACACTCTTCCCAGAGAATTTAATCTCTGCCCCACAGGACTCATCTGTGTAAAATATTACAAAAAAAAAAAACAAAAAAAACCAAAAACCACCACTATTAGGCAATGGCAAATAAAATAAACTTGATACCAGTTGTCTGCTTTTATGTCAAATGCATTATATAACTCATAATGCCATAAATAAAAAAAAAAAATCACTGGTGCAAAGTACATTATGTCTTTCAAGCCTGCTGCTGTTATAAGTGAAAGTTGGATGGAAAACAGTCAAAATCAAAAGAAGTAAAGACATCCTTCTCTTTGAGCTTCTAGTACAGTCACAGATCCAAGTAAATTGAGGCATTTTAATATAGTTTTTGTCTCTTTTTGTATTTAATAAAATGCAAAAAATAGATTCGCTTTGTTACATGAAATAGTAGTGGAGTGCATCTTAACATAAGGTACTATTGCGTGTAGCTGTTCTTTTGGCATGCTGCTGCCAGATATAATAAGTATTTTCATGCCCAGGTTGTGGATGAAACCTCAGTCCCTGACTACCTGGAATATATTGGAAAATGAGTGAACACAAAGGGTTTCTGTGTACATTGTCTGGAAAGGGGAGGTAATAAATTAGCAAGGGCATGGCAAAAAATGCGATTTCTGCATTCCCTTTGCAAGGCTGGTTTCCTTCTGATGGGGAAGAGAGCGGTTGCCCTGAGAGGAGCCCTCAAGGACCAAAGTGGAGCTCTGCTGTTTTACAGAGCCAGATGAGCCAAATGCACAGTGTGAGCTCCTGCTTCAGAAACAGGAAAGGAAAGGGTATGTGGTTCACAGACAGGCACCAAACTTGAGTCCTTATTGCGGTTGGGTATCTCGGATGGAGCCGAGCTGTGGGCAGGAGAGGAGCTGTCATGACTAAAACTTTCGACACTTGGTTCTTAAGGAAATTCCTGACTTTTCCAGTCCTCCTGTTGCTTTCCATTTAGAAAATCAAGATGCAGTATTTTGCTTGGGATTTCACATTGTCATATCAAACACATAAAAAAGCTTTTGCTTTAAATTCAGTTTGCTTCAGTATCAGGCCTTGTAAGCGAGGGGGTGACCACACAAACTGGGATTAAGGAAGATGCTTTGCAGTGGTCTCTGGGAACGATACTTCTGAGCTTACTTGTTTGCAGATGAAATTCTGTCATGTATTTTGTCATGACACTGCTGTCAGTGATATAGCAATGATTAACAAGAGGTTTTCTTTGTTTTTCAGGAAAATTTTCACCCTAAAAATGGATTAATTTTTTGTCTATTTTCATCACAACTTTAAGAATGTCATAAAATGAGCTCTATTTTTTAACGTGCTTTTCTGTTCTTATTACTCTCTGTTGCCAAAATGAGTCTATAACAAGAGTTGCTGCCATTGCAGTGCTGCTGTTATTCATTATCTAAAGACAGAAGTGAGAACTGCCCGTGGCACAAGATGAATCCATTCCCATCCCAGCACCTCCAACTGGAACGGGACTGGAAGGCAGCAGCATGTTTGCTCATTCGGGCTGTGACAGGAATGAGAAATGGGACAGGGGCAGCTCCGTTTCCTTCTAGGGGTATGCTTTCAAATGTTTTGAGTCCTGAAAATCTCAAACAGCTGCTGGTTTATAGAGCTTTTTCTACTTGCCCATCTTTTTAACCAAAAAAGTAACCAGAGGAAAAACTAAATACACTTTTCTTTTCACTAGGGCTTGGTCCTACAAGAAACTGGCAAACTGCTTATAAAACCAGTGAAGGTGACAAGGACTGTGCAGAAAGGCCCCTGGGACATGGGAGTCATTCAGAAACAATCTGCAAAGCTTCCCCGTCTTCGCACCAATGTAATGTTGGCAAAGAAGTGTATTGGCCTTGTTCATAGTAAGAACAGTCAAAGTTGGATTGATAAAGAGCCCATTTTTGGTCCATGATGTGAACATTATTGTAAGGATTTTTGTATATCTGATCATTAAGTTCCAGTTTGAAAATTTCCCTGAGAGGCCACACCTTTGGAACAAATTCATGTTGCTGATTTACAGTTGCAGCTACTTCTAAAGTATTGTCCTAGATTTTTTGTTCCTCGGCCATCATCGTGGCATATGCCAATAGTTGGTGACAGTCCTATCCACATACCTCAGCTCTGTTCCCTTCCAATACTCTGTGTTTCTGTGTTGTTCTTTTAAAAGCATGACATAAAATGAGTGGATAAAAAGACATATGATAATAAGCATGCATGCCTCTGGCTTCATGGTTTTAAAATGTCATGCTTACACAGAGAGCATTGTTTGTTAGAAGTCAGCAGTCTCAATAACCCATTATAGCTTTGTTTACTCAAGGGCACACAATAAGCTCTAATTTCAACTCCCCGCCAAACTCTGCTTTGCTTAAACCCACAGTACCCCATCACACACTCAGGCTGCCATTCACCTCACGGGCATTCTTTCAGTAAGTATTTTCCATAATATAAGGTTGCACCACATGCCACCGCGAAAACAAAACCATTCTGTGAATCAAGGGCACAACTATTTTGTGACTTTGGCCTTCAGTTAATTAGCCCTGAAGTAATGTGTTTCTGTTGCTCTGGATCAAGAGAGCAGTAAGTGTCGTGCTCTGAGATGCTGCGAGCGACAGTGAGGTACTGGAATAGCCACATTTTCACAGCTGCGGACTGTCCTTGCAACAACACACACCGAAGGACAGGAGAACCTCAGAATTGGTTGTGGGTGGAGCGAATTGTGGGGAACAATTTTGGTAAAGGACTTGTGCACAGAATAATATTCTCACACCTGGGGGGCGGGGAAGGGAAAACAGAAATCAAGCAGTCAAGTTCCTTTGTTTCCTCCCCTTTCTTATTTTCAGGATAAAATACAGCAGCCAGCAGTAAAGAAACAGGTGAGAAAAAGTGCACTTTTTTTGCCTTTTTATATTCTGTTGGTTCCAGTCCATGCATTGGATTCTCTCTCCCCTGCCTGTTCTGGTAATTCCTTCAGTCAAGCCAGAAGCCAGCTGGAGTTTCAAAAGTTTTGGTGGAAAACATTTCATGTCATTCACATAACTTGCACTGAAACAGGTTCCAGGACAGTTCTGGCACTCTGACCTCTAATTCCAGGAACTTTGAAGAGGCATGTGGCAATTAAAAAATTAGCAGAGTTATCTGAACTTTGTGAACCTCAGATGATGTTTAGTTTGGGTTCAGACCAAGTTTGGGGCATTCTTATTTAGTAAGAGCTGGTTTTATGCTCCCTGTAATTTAGACTTTGTCTGGAGTTAGTTTTCATTTACATTCTGCTAGATGTATATATTAAATAAATATCATTTAGGTTATGAATTTTGGCAACCTTGACCATGGCTTACATCTGAAGGTAATCTGTAGTTTCATCATTTTCATAACTATTTTTTTAACTGCTAGAGGAATGATTTAGGGAATTCCCCCCCCCCCCCCTTTTTTTTTTAAACTGCAAAAAGAATTCTTTTTCTTCTCTTTAAGAAAATTAGAAAAGCAGAGAAAAGTCTGTTCTCATACTCAGCTGGATTCTGTAGTGAGAGAAGCGGTTATGGTACCGCCCATGGTACTCCTTGAGGACATGACAGCTGGTCACTTAAGTCATGGATGACCTCTTTCTTGGGGATGCTTCACAGTTATGTTATAGGAGCATGTTTGCCTACAGTTGTGCTGTAGGAGAGCATCTTTGCCTCTTTTGACAAGCCTGTTTCTTGCTTTGCATCTCTGGTACAAGTGTGTCTTGTACCAGACACTCTTCTTTGTGTCTCTGGTACAAGTTTCCCCCTCAGTACCTTCTTCTCAGTGTTGAGTGTAGCAGTATCTTGCAAAGCTTTTTCCATATCCACGCAAAACAGAATCAAGCAGGTAGTAGGAAACCCTGTGCCAAAGCAATTTCACAGGGCAGTAGTGAGTGGCACAGTGACCACCTTTCCTCCTAACTCCCTGGGCATGCTGCGATTGCTCTTGTTGCAGAGTCTACGGCTTTCAGTTCTCTCCTTATTTTCTCTGAAAGACTGTTATTTGCCTCCTTTCTTCCTGACCAGCTCCTGGCCTCTTTTTCTGTGCTGTGATTGAAGCTGAGCCACATTTAGTGATGCAGTAATTTGTCTACACTCTTTTTTGATTAGAAATCATGGTCTTGGCTCAGCTGTTTGCTGATTCTCATTGCCATTTCTGTCTTCTCCCCCCTCCCATTTTGTCTGTTTTACTTTTGTTCTCACTACAAGTTCCAGATAGTACTAGGGTCCCTGTAAGTGGTGTGGGTCTTCAAATACCCAGTTGGAGTGGGACTGTTCCCCACTGAGCTTAGAATTTAATGCCCATTTTGTAATGCTGCTGACTTGGCTTTGTGCACACACGTAAACATAGCAAGAGGCATTGCCTGCCCAAGAAGCATACAGTGCAAGCAGATGTACAAAACAGAAACAACCCAGAAGGAGATAAGCAAATGAAGCGGCTCACTCCATTGCAGAAAATAGTAGTATTTATTCCTTTTTTTTCCCTATTTTGAGATATTTCTGTTTAATTCTTTCCTTTCAGTATCTAACTGAGCATGGAGTCTACGTCAGGGGATCCCAATTTGTAGGATAGAAACCACTAATGGTACTTAAAGATTATTCATCTTTTTTCCACAAACCTGTATGGCCGAGAACTGGTCTTTTGTTGCCACCAAGACCTATTATATTAAATGGCAAAGTAGTTGAGCAAGGTATCGGTATCTGGTATACAAGCAAACAGCTTCTCCAGACTGCGCAATCAGAAAGTTCAAAAGCTATTTCCAAGTTACTGGAGAAGCTGTTCCTCTTTTTAAATGAGGATGTCCTACCAAATACAACCAAAAACCAAGGCAACGTGGTATCCTGACAGCGATGGGGCCCGTAGCAGCTGCCTGCAGAAGAACAGGGCAAGAGAGGTCTTGCCTCCTGTCATGGAGTGCTTTCCCAGCACCCAGTGGTTTGCAGCCCGAGAGCTTTCTGTGTCTTTGTGTTCTCATGGCTTGCCACTGCCAGCGAAATGGCCAGACATTACTGCATGGATTTAGATAGAGAATACAGAGCTGAATTTTACTGCCCAGGCAATAGAGCTGGGAGAACAGTTCATGGGAACGCAGGCGTCTCAGTGAAAGCCCTTCTGGGCATAAGCCATGGCACTTAGTGTCTCGTTCTCTTCCCTTCTTGAGGGAAAGGCTTTTGGAAAGCCGCCCCGCTTCCAGTCACTTCCAGTCTCTTCCAGTCTCTTCCAGACAGGCAAGCACTGGGAGCTGATCTGTGCAATACATTTGAAGATCCCCTCTGCCCTCGAGCGTGCTCGTGGCAGTACTCAGTTCTTGGAAGCGGATCGCAGGAAGCCTGGCCAGGCGGGTGTGCTGAGGACAGTGCATCTCTTTCCTCTGCCATCAGTAAGAGAGGAACGTGCTTGCTCCTTTTGGGGGTGGCAGGTGACCTCACAGTCTCTTCTCGAGCTAGTCTGTTTTATGAGCCTCAGAACACCGATGCAGTGCCTTATACATCAAAGTGTGAAAATAAACATGAGTTGAGAGGGCATGCATTTAATACATGCTGTGGTTCGCCATCTTTTGGAAAGCTATGGCTTTGCTCGCTGGATCTAACGTTAATCTGTCTATTTCAGCAAGAACACCAAGGACAAGAAGAGGTTAAAAAAGACTAAATCAGCACAATGCTGGACTGATCTTGAATCTTTCCATAAAACATAAACCTAATTCCTCTACCTGGTAGGGGGACTAAAGCTTTGTTGTGTGTCACAGCTCACTGGGTGTGACATTCTGAAAAAAGCATCCGCTTCCCTCCTGACAATGATTTTCAAAAACAATTTGCACTTTATCTCTGTGACACCAAGAGATCACACGTCAGCCAACACAGTCAGGTATCAGGAGCGAATCAATGGCTGGCTTACTTCCCAAGGCCTGTCCCCTACTTTTATTACTGCTGACAGTAAAGCCAGCAGTTAAAGGGCAACGTGAGATGACCAATTTGTAGGTAACACTAGGTTTTGCACACTAGCTGAGCCTACTGGGCCACAGTCTTCTTTAGAGTGATATTAGTATCAAAGAATTTCCAGTATAAACTTGCAAAGAGGTTACCCAGTTTTGTCTGCCATTTGAAGCCCCACAAATTTTTTCTTAAACAGCAACAGGCAACAATAATAACAAACCCAATAGCTATATACAAAATATAGCAAGAAGCAGTATCTCAAGAAAAACATGCTTTTTTAGCAACTTAGAAGCAAAAACCCAACATAAACACATGAAGCGGGTATAAGACATGTGGTACTGGGATATAGTACCACATTTTCCACCCTCTTTAGGGAAGGCCACACATATTGTCTGTGAATGAGAAGCAGCTGGCAAGTAATCTTTATCAGCCTGAAACATATACTGGCAATCTTCAGAGCAAGCTATATTTTGCAAATTACACTACTTGCACTGCCAAGGGGAAAGATGTTTAATGTGAAGAGTTCAATAATGAAAGGATTTAAAAATAAAAATAAAAGATCCATTCTTAGCTCATTATTCTCTGATATGGGAACATAAATACTTGTTAAGGATAGTTGACAACTATCCCTACTCAAAAAAACTCTAGCTGAGTGGCCTTACGTGGTTCTGTTGAAACCAGCAGTAAATCCACTGACTTATGTATTTCTTTGCATAGTCTTCCATCAGCTTATCTAAGTATGAAATGCTGTCAGGACTTCTGTTATTTCAACCATTTTTTTCATAATTTACTGCATTTTGCAACTCTCCATAACTTGTGCTCAACTTTGCTTCCTACTTGTTCTCTAGGTCTCATGGTCTTTTTACTTCTAAAGATTTAAAGTTATTCTGGACACCTAATCCTAAATAACCCTGAGCATTAGTGGGGAAAGAAATCTCTTTCAAATATTAGTACAAACGTAGTCCCTTGTTGGCCATGACCTGAGAGCCCATTTTGGTCCCACATATTTTAGATGGATGAATGATGTGCATGTGAATTTGTTACAAATCAGATGAAGAACATGCATCCAGGATGAATAAATAAAAGGAAGTCCTACAAAATCACTCATCTTTTTAAAGATACCTTGGATCACGGTGCTGTGTTTTCAAAAGACTCCAGTTTGATGTGAGTTGTGTCATTTGGAGTTCAAGGAGAAAGATGCCTCTGCATGTCAGTGCAGCTGCTTTTCCTAAATATGGAAATGTGAAGAATCTAAGGTGAAAGGGACTGTCACTCTTCTATCCACAAGCCCTTTAGTTGTTTGTCATAACCTGGCTTTAGCAGGAACAACCTTAAAATAATGCTCGCAAACACACAAATAAATGATCAGCATCTCAATATTGAATGGAAAGGATGTCGTCAGCCTCTCCCTGCCCCTATCAACTTTGTGCTCCTAATTTTGCACGGTATTTTTACTTTCTCTTCTTCTTTCCCCCATAATTATTGCATTCCCTGTCTTCTGCTTTCCATCCTGTTAGCCTCGGATTTGACAGGAAACTTCTGGTGATATCTGAATATGAGTCAGAACCCACCCAGAAACACAGCTTACTTACCATATTGATAGCCTTGGGCTTTCGCTGGCTTCTTACTACCCATTATATAGAACCATTTTAAAGCACAGTGTGGCTTTAAACAAATATTAGATCTAAAATCTAGGTCACTCTTCTTACTGAAGGGCAGATAAGAGGTTTGCTCATTTCCTAGAGAAAAATCATTTTTACTGGTTGACTGGATGATTTGAAAAGGAAAATAATTTAAAATAGCAATAGTGTAGATAATTATGCAGTTTGAGTTCAGGAGTGGTTTCTCAGCATTAAACACAGTATTGTTTAAATGCTGTGGATGACAATGATTAAGGCAAATAATTGATACCTTCTTTAGAGTGCTGCATCTGTAGCCCACTATTCTCCTTGGATACAGTCAGGTGCATACTAATGAGGAATTACTAATAGTTGCTGGAGTTCTTGAGTGTATGGAAACTGAAGGCAGGACTGGGTGCAGAAAATTATCTTTTGAGCAGTCCTTAACTGTTTTGAAGCATCAGACATTTTGATTTTACAGAAACTGAAATTTCCTGCAAGGCGCAGAGTATCTATTAATAATTTTTCATCACTGGTGAATGGTCAGATTTTCAGCCTTCTTTCTTTGTTTTGCATTTATGTAATACTCAACCAATCCTTCATTACTTGGTACTCAATCTTTTTCAGGTACTCACATACAGAAAAATAGACGTACTTTTATATACATATTTGTTCATACTAGGGATACACATGGATATTTGAACTCTTTTACCACACATGGTAACGTTGCAAGATGGCTCACATTCAGTAAACGAGTTTCTGGGGTTTCTGGTTTTAAAGTAAATAAAACAAAGTTTATTTCAACAATGTGTCATTGCTGGTGTTATGCATGTGTATAAGACGAACCCAATGGTAAGCAGGTCAGAAATTTTGAGGTGAATCTATTGCTGAACAGCATCAAGGTCTTCCACTCTCAATCCATTAAAGAACACTGTAGGAGCTCCAAGAGGGTCAAAAAGTACCATTCTTTACAGCACCGAAGATGACAATGGCATTTCAAATAGAATTTCACTGTACAAACATTAGAGCAACCTGCTCTTTTAGAACAGCAGAATTGGTAAAGAATACAAAGCTGTTTTAAACTCATTCCAAGTATGTTCTGGGTGCCCCTGAGTGTTAAAGAGCAGAAAATGGGTAGGAATTCACGTGTTGGAGAGAAATTAAAAAAAAAAAAAAATAAAAAAAACCCCCAACAAATTAAGCCTAGTTGAAAATTCAGTCTAGCATATCAGAAGCTGCCTTTAGTTCTCTGCATCCAATCTCCTAGCACTCAATTTTGTTGATGCCTAGGAGAACCTGGAGGTCAATCTGTGCCCTCAGTACGGGTATCTCAAACAGAAATTAGTCCCTCCTTTGCAGAAGCCACAAATGTAAAGTTTGCAAAATGCTCAGTGGAGTTTGATCTGTCCAACAACTTTGTACTACCTCTTACAATGGCTTTGGTATTTTTTTAAAGGATACCGTTCTATTGGTGGGATTAAAATTCACACAAATGCCCAAAGCTTCCATAGATCCCCATCCCAGATGTGAGAAGCCTGTGCTCAAAGCATTTGGAGCAAAGAGCTTCATTCCACCACAGCCTGAACGATGGCTCTATGGCCAGGAAAGTTAGAATTCATCACACAGCCCTTGAAGGATATCTGTCAGAAGTCGAGTCCTTTTATAGTCAAAGGAACGAAAAAGACGTTTCTAGGACATGATTTCTCTCATTCCTAAGTAGATAGGTCAGATTAATCATTCCACAAGAGTACCCATTTCTCTGGATTTTCTATAAAAGGAGCTCAAAAAGGAGACATCTGAATCATAGATACTGAAGCTTTCGTGAGATCAGTCTCGCCCAGACTGTCTTGGCATGTCACATAGCTTCAGGGGGAACACTTGTAAATATATCCAAGGGGAGTTTTAAGATAACAACACTGAAGATAGTGAAGTGCTGAGCGATGTGCTGAGGTACTAAGTTAATAAAGTTATTAACAGCTTTGTGAATACAATTAATGAATGATTAACTTGAAATTAATAGCCTGAATATATCTCTAACTCATGATGTAGCCTAAAACATATTAAATGAAAGGTCAAGTTTCTTATTTTCAGTTACTATCTCAAATGAGAATACTTGGCTATGAAAAAAAAACCAGTATTTTTATAGTGTTTATGTTGGTGAAATTGGAAACTGAAAAATGGAGAAGTAGAGAAAATGGCAACTCAGCTTTCATAACTTTTTCCCCTGATTTTGAATTCACTGTGGTGGTATAAAAAATACTTAAAAGTGTTAAGAAAAATAAAAGACAAAAGGAGAAAACCTGTCTTTGACTACAAAACTGAGGGGTTTTTTGCATTTACCTGTAAGGTCTATTTTTGCAGATAAAAATAATATGAAGATATCTCCATTCTTTAGAGTTCCATCTGTAGAAAGTGCGTGAATTTAGGCTGTAACTTTGACAGGAACCTCTCCAACCTTTTAAATTGTGATTCTTGCATCTAATCTTTTGATTCTGAACAGCCATATTGACAGGAACAGACAAATCCAAGCCAAAAAAAAGCCAGAATGCCTTGCCCAAAGTGGTCTTTTCAGTAAACTAAAAGAAAAGTGACACTCCCTCTCTTCCCCAAACAATCACGAATTACAGCCACAAGTGTGACTTTCCTGACTCAGCTTGGCTTGATTTCAGATCCTTCATATTCCTTCAGCTTTTCATAGTTTGATTTCCTTTCTCCCGCCAAGAAAGAGAGAAAAAGAATCATGTTTCCACATAAGTTCTTCTCGAGTCTGTAATGTGAGATTTGTTTATTAAATTACATAAACAAATACTCAAAGAGTGCCTTGTCCACAGATTTTTTTTTTTCCTGAACCACTGGCAATACCGTTTTCTCTTGATCTTTCTGCTTGAAAAAATGTCAAATTCTTGAAAAATGTTGAATTTTTTGGTTCCACAGATTTTCACAGGTCCAATAACTCCTAGAGTAACAGTTTGTTTTTGTTGTGGGACCTCAGGATTTCATTAAGGCTCCCACCCAGTTCTGGGAGGACCTGAGCTATGCCTCTCCAGCTGGGAGTTCGGTCTGGCCTGTTGTGGGATCACAACCCCGTGAGGGTTGTGGTGTGGAGCACATCTCAACTGTAGCCTAGATACTGTCTAATCCTGATGGATCTTTTACTTGAGGCATGTAGGTGATGTTTTGGATCCTGCTGTAGATCTCTGCATAGAGGAAGCAGAGCCACAGAAGATGTTACTCTGTTGTGTGAGGTGGTGGTTGCCCAAGGCAGTATTTCAACTGTGCAGTGTGAGCAGATACCAGGCTACAATGAATTTTGTATCTCTCACAGATTTTTTCGGTTGTAAAACAATATTCAGACACTGGCTAGTAAAATTAGTGGACTGTAAATCTCACAATGTAAGTCACTTGTGGGAAGTGTTAAAAGACATACTTGGAAACAACAGTAATTCATCTGAGGTAATTGAATTAGTTCATAAATAAAAGAAAGATGTGTGACCTTTATTGATTTTTTCCTCTTTGAATATAATGGCTGCTGTTTGAGAGGAAGAAAGGAAAGAAAAGAAAGAAGGAAGGAAGAAAGGGAGGGAGGGAGGGA
>JMFS01111827.1:0-13079 GCA_000699545.1 Podiceps cristatus | reverse complement strand
GCTGTGTTTCAGGTGGCGGGGGTGACCCTACCGAGCTGGAGCGCTTCTCCTCGGCCATCCGGCCCGGGAACAGAGGAGAACGCAGTCCAAGGCTTGGGGTAGCGGGGGCCGAAGTCGGGACCTGGGGAGGAGCTCTGAAATGAGCTCCCGCATCTCAGGGGAAAGTTAAAGTGTTACTTACGATCTCTCAGAGTTTTGGCTACACACCCTCATGTTCATCGAGCAGCTCCTGAATGAGAGGGGTTGTGCCTCCCCTCGCCCGTGAATTCTGACAGATGCAAGTTTTGAGTAACTTTGGCAGCAAAGTCAGGGTGGAGCGATGCGGAGCTCAGTCTCTCCCGGAATTCATTTTAAGACTGCAGATTTTATTTTTACAACCATATTCTGAAGATTTTATTTTTACAACCATATGTTTTTGGAATTTTGTGGGGGTTTGTTGTTTGGTTCTTTTTAAAAGATGTACCACACATCAGCATGGGCAAGAAGCCAAATTTTATTACCCGGCCTCAATCACAGAGGAAGATTACTGAAGTTACCATTTGCACAGCAAGGGGCAATACGCACTCGTTAATAGCCAGTGTTACACACTCAGCTCCTCTCTGTTACCGTAAAATAACTTTCTCTTGCGTGCGTGTTCAGTGAGGTTGCTCTTCCCGCAGCAAACCTTTGTGAAAGAAGAAATTGCACTAGGTGGTTAGTGCATAAACTAGCTCATTTTTGCTAGCTGTAGGGTATTGTTAAATATGAGCTGTTAAAAAACTCAGTTGATTTTATTTAAAATGCCTTCTGTTCGTTTAGTCTAAAGCTGTATCCCCAGACTCATTAAGAAGAGTTTAATGAGGTAGAAATCCATTTAAAGTGAGGGGTTTTTAATATATATATATATTTGTGGTATGAATTGATTGATAAGGAAAATGGATTATACTACATGGATAAAATGGAAAATGACCTGACCAAATTATGTAAGCAGATTATAAAAGGATATTAATATACAAGGGTATTGGTTGTCCTTCGCACTACCATTATTTACACCAGGATTTGAAGGAGAACATTTGCTCATGCAAGTTTCAACACATATGCCCATGAAACAGTGTATAGAAAAACTAGCATGACATCATTGTTTATTTATGGATTCTTGGTGTAAGTTTTTCCTTGGGAAGCCAAATTCCTTTCGTTGTAATGCATTTCTTGAATCTTACTGGGCCATAGTTTGGTTAAAGGCCTCTCTTTGTATGCCAAAGAATGATAGTAAATTTGTTGTTTACATTTTAGATGAGAGTTTGGATTTGATTGTGGGATTAGTACAGCAAAGAACTTCCTGACATCTAAAGAATATATCCATGCATGAAAATACGTTGATCTTTTTACCAGTTATTATATAAAGACATTTTGCTGCATGTTTTGGATTTGACAGCTGTCCCAGAATGTATCTTGTATCGTCTCTGTTTGTTATCCCTGGAGCAGAGATGTAGGTGTTTTGAGACTGGTATCCAGAAGACATATCTGGTTATTTTCATATCAGTTCTCTTTCAGAGGGGCAGATGGCGGTATGAACCATTTCTCACAAATTTCAGTGGACATGTGCTTTTCCTTACCCTTTGTGTGAATGGTCATGCATATTTCATGTACATTAAATGGAATGAATCGCTTTGTGAAGAGGGGGTGGGTGCTGGGAGCTCTGCCTCCGTGGGTACTTGGCTTCCTCCTGTTTATCAGAAGATGAAATGCTAGAGATATCTCAGTACCAAAACGATCTCAAGTGGTCTTGAATTTTTCCCTAGGGATGATTTTTTTTTGTTAGTAATAAGTTTGGTGTTGTATACCATTTTGCAGTGGTTGATTGGAGCTTTTTGAGGGAATAAGATGCATCTTAGATGTTATTCCTCTGTCTGTGGTGTCTGAAACTGTGATCAAAGGTCTTTCCAGCAGCGATCACATCATCAGAGGGCACCTAGGTAGTGTCATCTGTTTTGAAGAGAAACTATACAAAGCTGCAGTGGCACTTAGACAGCAAAGATACAAAATAGGTTGCTGGTGAGGGTTATATCTTGGTGGAACTACCTCTTGTGGGACAGATGTAGCTGAAAGGCTGCAGAGTGTCAAGGGAAGAATTAGATTTATACGTTTTATTTTCTCCATTGTCCAGTGTGGAACTCTCAATTCCCTCACATACAGAGATTAAAAAAAAAAAAAAAAAAAGGAAAAAAAAAAAGAAAGATAAGTAGCAGGGCACATACAAGGAAAAAAAGAGTACTTAGTTAAATCACTTAGAAACATTTTGCAAAGAATCACAGGTGGATGCCATTACTGCTGTGAAGGGTGAGACAGAACTGATGGACTCCGCTGCGCTAGCTAGTAGAGGTTGTCGTTAGAAGACTCTTTCATCATAAGAGATGGCCTGGAAAGTGAAATTTGCAACAATGAATTGCAAATTTCCATCACAAGATAAAATCCCACAAAATACTTCATAAACTAGGATTAATTTTTAAATAAAGTACAATTTTTTAATTTGGCCACGCTGAAACAACACATCAGTCCCTTAAAGAAAGAAAGAAAAAAATATTGCATATCTTTAGTCTAAGATGTTAAAACTGCCACAAGACAGCTCAAAATTACAGTGTATTTTGTTTCTGGAGTGATGTTTACAGTCTTACGTCCTGAACTGAGTTGAGTCCATTGCTTTCTGTTGGATGATGATCCCTTTTTCTTCTCTTTTGCTCCCAGCTTGCTTATTTTGCTTCTGGTTTTGAGCTACTTAGCCTACTGTGCTCTCTGTGATGAGCTATCTGGCTCTTTATGTTCGTTTTCTCAGTCTAGTTGAAGACCCAATTAAGCTTTCTTCTTTCTACAGCCTCAGAATTGCTAGCTGAAATGCTGATTAGCTGGAAGAGAGAAGATACTGCTGAACACTGCTGTGAGTGTTGAGAGGATTAGGTGGTGGTGTTAGAATCACTTTATTGTCCAAGTACCAGACACATGATATTTAGTACTGACTTCTCTCTTATTCAAAGTGGTGTCCAGACATTAAGGTCAGGGTTATGTCTGCCTCCCGACCATCCTCCTCCTTCCTCCAGAGGTATTTAAACAAGGAAAATGGAGAGAGGGCAAGAAGAATTTACCTAGTACAGGTCAAGTAGCAGAAAAGAGATGGAATAGCAGTCCTGTCACTCAAAGACCACAAGTATTGCACAATGCCCATTTAAAGCTACCAGAAACAATAGGTTTTCCAGCAAAGATGTGGGGTGAAGGCTATCATCAACTTTGCCTTGCAAACAGATCCCAGATTTGTATATCCTTCAAAAGAAGCATTGCAGACTTCTGGGGGAAGATGACTGAGAGAAAGTGATGACACTGGTTTCTGTCTTGCTGATTGGCACCATATCTCTGAGGAAAGTCATGACTTTTTCGGCCCCAGTTTTGTAGCTTCAGAATTCGTACATGTGCTGGTTTCGGCTGGAATAGTTTGTTTTCTTCACAGTAGCTACTATGGGGCTTTGCTTTGGATTTGCGCTAAAAACAGTGCTGATACCACAGGGGTGTTTGGTCACTGCTGAGCAGGGCTGACACAGAGCCAAGGCCTTTTCTGCTCCTCACCCCACCCCACCAGCGAGGAGGCTGGGGGCCACAAGGAGCTGGGAGGGGACACGGCCGGGACAGCTGACCCCAGCTGACCCAGGGGATATCCCACACCATATGGCATCATGCTCAGCATATAGAGCTGGGGGGAGAAGAAGAAAGCGGGGGTTGTAACTGTTCCATGTGGCAGAGCCCTGCTTTCCTGGAGATGGCTGAACACCTGCCTGCCCATGGGAAGTAGTGAATGAATTTCTTCTTTTGCTTTGCTTGTGCAGAAATCTGTTGCTTTCCCTATTAAACTGTCTTTATCTCAACCCATGAGTTTTCTCACTTTTACCCTTCCGATTCTCTCCCTCATCCTACCAGGGGGAATGAGCAAGAGGCTGTGTGGTGCTTAGTTGCTGGCTGTGGTTAAACCACAACAATACTCCTGTTTAGCTCTTCCAGCCAAGCCAATTTACTATGCCTACGAATGTCAGAATTATTTCCAGTGAAGGCTGGTATTCCTGTTGTGGAAAGGCAATCCTGTGATTTGAGCAGTTGATTATATGCGTGTTTAAAGTATGCAGCAAAACTTAAATACACTACTGAAAATAGATTAGCATTTTATTTAGTCCTTCATACAATTACAAAACAGATACTGAAATGTGTTAAGTTAGAGTAATCGAAAGTTAATTAAATTTCTGAACAAAATAACAGATTCAGTGTGAAGGCTGTGTCAGGTACAATTACATCTTTTCTAAGTGGGAAACAGAAATTTGGCTCTATTGGGGGAAAAAAAAAAAAAAAAAAAAAGTAGCCAGATAAAGACACGCAATCTGCTTGCTTACCATGATTGTCTAAAGGACGTAAGAACACTGTTAATTACATTTTCTTTCTCTACAGGTGTCAGGAATGTTCATTTGCCTGTGACATTTAACTATGTATTTTTCCCCTGCTTGGGTGTCTCCTGCACCCAGCCTTTGTCTGCATGATCGGCAGACATTAACGTTAAAAGGACTTCTGAGTCCTGCTCCAATGAAATCAACAGAGCAGTGGGAGTAGCCACAGCATTTACCATGGGGGCTCATTGGAACACCTCATA
Source organism: Podiceps cristatus (assembly GCA_000699545.1). NCBI lineage: Eukaryota > Metazoa > Chordata > Aves > Podicipediformes > Podicipedidae > Podiceps > Podiceps cristatus. The sequence continues at coordinate 8,419 of JMFS01111827.1, read as the reverse complement.
CTGGTTAGAAGAAGCAATACATACTATTTTTTTTTTTTTTCACAGAACTGAAGTAATCTAATAAGCTACAGTCTTTAACTTTTCTTGTGCAGAGCCAACCTTGTGTTTCAACACAACGATCTCAGTTCTGGAATTCAGAGGAAGGTTATACAGAGCCACCAACCTGACTCCCGAATCAGTCCCTCAAAGGTCAGCAGTTTTCTGCTCTGGTTTAGGAATGGTACTGCCGGATCCAGGCTGATTGCTGCAGGCATATTCAGATGTCTGTACTTGCTTCCCCTGTCTCCCGAGTTTGGGATCTGGGTTCTACACAGCAGGAGCAACTTGGATGTAGGACAGCAACCGAAGCAGCGGTGAGGGAAAAAGCACCTACCTAGCTATAAAAGCCTAATTATATGGTCACAGGGCCTGGAGCAAAGAGGGAGTAAGAATGCTGAAGGAGAGCCTGCAGCTGTACAGGCTGTTTGCTCTCCCTGAGCAAGCTCGGTATGCTCAGGCTGGCTTTGATCCGTGAAGCTTGGCTTCAGCTTCTTGTGCCCCATATGGAGCTGCTGACCACGCATCTGTGCAGGGCCTGGCGCTCGCTGGTAGTGTGGTGAGTGGCGGTTCTGCTTTGCTTCAAACCACTGAGCTAACCCATGCCTGACGGTGTTGCAAACTAGGTTCCTCCTCACAGGGAAGTATCTAGCCCAGGCCCTGTGGAGCACAGGTCCTACGTTTGGGGTCGGTTTGGTGCAGACCCAAAGTGACTCCATCAAGTGTTTGTGCTGTGCTCCACAGCCCCTCTGTTATTGGTCTCTCATGCTGGGTCCTGTCCTCTACCCCTGTCACGTAAAGGACTTAAAATCTGTTCTCTTCGCCAGGTGTTGCTGCATCATTGCTCTCTTCACCTCATAAACACTTTTGCAGTAGCAATCAGTAGTACAGAGGTGTGTGTTTGTTAGTTAATCCTGTTTCTTTCATTTTCAAAGAGGAATTTTGATAGTAATGTGAGGACATTGCTGTAGACAAAAATGCATCAGTATCTTCTAGGAGCTGAGATTGGGGTTCCCCATATTTTCAATAGATGCCATATGTAAAATTATCAGAGTATTGGCATAAAGCCTCATGTTATTATTTAAAAATATACAGGGATTGAGATATGGGTCTTTCTGCTCCTTTTGCAAGCAGTGTGAAATGTCATTTATTATTCTCTATGTACCTGGAGGACTCCTTGCCTCCAGTTACTGTTGAGGGTGCAGGCATAATCAGGCTGCACATCATTCTTTTGCATTTATATGGATGACTTTCAAAATAAAACCCTTACCACAGCTTCAGGCCAAGAGCTTTCTCCTTGAGCCACAGCTCCTGTCATTTTTTTCCCCCCTCAGGCATACTGATCCTTAGCTAGTCAGGAAAGCATGCACACAAATGATAGGTCATTAGGAAATTCTCTGAATAGCAAACCTCTGAAGTCACCCCAAGTTCTATTTGCCATGCATCATGATAAAACTGGGTAAGTTTGAGGAAGCACTAATTATATGCTTGGTCTGTCCTTTATCAGTTGCCGGAGCTGTTGTTCCCAGAACACAGCAACCTCTTTCGCAGCATCGTTCAATGAGATTGCCGGAGCTCAATGAGCCAAACAGGGTTGACAGATTTTGGCATTTTATTCCCTTCGATGTAAGATCATTGCATTGCAACACAAATAGGCATCTTGCTTTGCCATAACACAGCATCATATACAGATAATGTTGGTCTATGGGCTTTTCTTAAAATTATATTTTGGGAATGCATCCCCTTAGAACAGATAGCAACTGTAGGACTTTCATTTACCATCAGCCTTTAGGTTTTGATGGTTTGTTTCTGTTAATACAATAGTGTATGTATAATCCTTTCATGATTTTAACCAACTTAAATAGAAAAGATGATCTTATTTCCCCTCGGGTCTTGTGGGGAAAAAAGCAGATGTTTAATGCAGCAAGCTAAATAATAGAAGATTGTAAATTCTAATGAATATTCATGGGGTCAAATAAGATAATGGACCATGTGTCAAGAAATAATGGGGCTTCCTGCTATGACTTCCAGTGTGGCTTAACATGTTTCAAAGAGCTTCCAGTGTCAAGAATTTTTCTTTAATATTTAATTTTCACACTTTCTTAAAGCACAGATTTTTTTTAATGCATATTTCTGAAGTCATTTGGGGTGATATTATTTCTTTATTATTTGATACCTCAGAAGCACTGCAATGATGAAAAGGAGATTTTTCACATAATCTTTGATTGTTTGGGGTTTTTTTAAGATGACAAAGGGTCACAGTTTCTTTCTTTTACAATGGATCCTAAATAGCTGCTACAGAGTGGAACTAAAACACTTTATCTTTGATATTTGATGTTCTAACAGAATAGAAAAAATGGTATTTGGTACAACTTTTTCTAAAAGAACTTTTTGTTTCACAGATAATTCTTGGAACTGCTGGAGGCTCACATTTTTATGAACAACTGGGTAAAACAATTACTCTGTAACTTGGGATATGTTAATATCAATTATAGATATTTAATGTCTCTCTGGATACTCTGCTGCCCATAGGAAAAAAAAAAAAAAACACCTTGTATCTTCATAGTGACAGTCTGAGTGAGTGCCACGTCCAGATTAAAAAACCCCTTCAATTTGGTGCCCACAAATAAATTCCAGCACAAATATGAAGTGTTTGAGCTTCTGTTACAGAAAACACAGATCTAACTAATGAAATCTCAAGCTTAGAGAATGACTCAGCTCACCTTCAGGTGAAGCTCTAGGCTACATCTGTACTAGGAAGTTCATTGATTGCAGGAAATATTCTTGGACACTGCAACTCATCTTTACTTTTAATGGTTCCTGACATACTTTTGTCCAGGGCTGGTTCCGCAGTTAAGATGGGCCAGAGCCCATTCTCAAGAGGTAGGTTGCACCACTCCACTCTGCTTTGCAAACCTCCTTTCTCTAACGTCTCTCATAAGTCCTAAGTGTGAGCTAATAAGCCAAGTGCTGAGTTCAAACAATTGCTTAGTGTTAAAAAAAAAAAAAAAAAGGCAGTTGCTATCAATAGCCCCTCTATTTCCTGTAATGACACAAAGTTTGATTAAATTGGTATTTTAAAAGGTACAATGCAGTCCTTTACTTGCAGTAATTAGAAGAATGTAAATTATGTTTCTTTCTCCGATAGGGTTGTTTTTTAGGCCTTAGTTTCAAGATCCATAGGCCAAAAGCTTTCATGAAGAATTCACTAGAAAACTACCTTTCTCTGAACAATTACAATGAGAAACTTAGTTACTTTGTTGTAGGGAGCCATGAACCCAGTCCCTCTTCTCTTCATGCCCCGCGAGCTGGGATGGAAAAGAAAGCAAAGATAAATTCTCTGAATCAAGAGGAACTTTGTCAAACTTCAAACGGGCTCTGCTTTAGACCATTCTTTCCTTGGTCTAAGCTTCCTATAAAGGTGAAAACAGGCAAGTTACAAACCTGCCTGTCTTCGCTCTCTGTGCTAGGAACATCAGTTGGCTCCATTCTGCCCAAAGCTGCTAGCTGTTTGCCATTAGACGATGTTAGCATAATTAAAAATACGAGGCACTGCGTCCCTTATTTTTTTTGGGGGGGGTAGATCAGTAATAGTAACACTTCAGCATAGGAGAGTAGAAATCAGGAACTCCAGATTATATTCCTGGATCTGCCTTTGGCTCAGTGTAAAACCCTGAAGAAGAGTTACTTTCCTTCACAGTTGAGGATTAACCAGAATATCGCATTCCAATCACCAGCTGTGGAGTGCCTCACAGTTTTACAGGACAGTGCTTCAAACAGGGTGCGCGGCACAAGAAGTGTTCTTGCATCACAGGGATTTTTCAGCTGAGATTGGTCCTCGCACACTGAAATGCTGAGCAGGTTGCTGCTGGCGTAATTGTGTAAGTGGTCCACATACACCCAAAGTGCATCGGCGCCCTTCCGAAAGGCCTTGCACTGATAGTGTACTAGGAATTATAAGTATTGAGCGGCCAAGGAGCAAAACTGAACAGGTCTGGAACATGAACCAGGTTTTAAAAATAATTAATAAATACCAAAACCACTAAAAGTTGAGGTAATGTCTTAATCAGCCTCATTGGTCAAATAAGATTAATTTGCTATACAGAATTTATTTAGGCTCAAGGTTCTGATGTTAACAAATATGCTTCCTGTAAAGCATAAGCTCATTACTGAGAAAAATGAATGAAGAACAGAAATAAATGATTTCAGAAACTGAAACTGTGACCAAGTACCGTTATGACTCAGACCAGTGGTGTCAAATGGTTTACTGAAGCTTTTAAGGCAGTGACCATCTCTTTTATTCTGTATTTCTACAATGTTTAATACAATAGGCTCTTTCTGCCCCTAGGACTCTTAGCATTGCAATTTATCTCCATTACTGACAAAAAAAAAAAAAAAGGAAGAAAAAAAGAAAATGCCATTTTTCCTTCAATGTTTGTAAAATATATGGCAAAGATTAGGAATACTTCTAAAGAAAAAAAAATCAAAACCTTGTTTTTATCTTTTCTTCAGTTATGGAAATACTGTTAATTGGAGTTAATTCCATTCATGCAAGGAATATCTATATATCAGGTACCTAAAAAAAAATTACGTGGCTTTGTTACTGAAGGGCATATTCAACAAAATAAATGTCTTCATTTTCTGCACCACTTGCTTAAGGCTGGAAAAATTGCTGTAATATCAGCTGCATCTTCACTGTGATGTGACTGTTACTATAGTAAGCAATATTAACCTGAAGAACTCGATGACTGACTTCAGAAGAATCTAGCAGTAATTTAAATAAGGTTTTCAATTCTTTTTGACTGTGAAGGACTGCACTGATTAAAATGTCCACACGAAAGCAATAAACAAACTAAACTGGGCTCCATTCTGGCAGACCTTCTTTCTCATTTAGCAAAACAGAACTAAAGAAGACAACTTAATTTCTTTCTCAGTTTAAGGTTTGGCAAAGCATTCACATAGGATGAAGCTGCTTTTGTGGTCTCATTTATTGAAAACATTAATACATGTGATAAAGAAAAAAAATACATTATTACTGTTTCTTATGTGTTTTCCTTGTCATTGTTGTGGTTTCAAGTATTGCCATATATAATGAACCAGGTTTGCTTCTTAAAGGAGGTAATATTCCGTATGAAAACACAGGTAAACCTCGCTTGTTTTGTATGGATATTTGAAATCAGAATCTGTTGAAATCCTTTGGGCTAAATTTACTTTGCCACCAGTGGGCATAACTGCCTTGACATCAGTGACATCGGCCTTGGTATCTTAAGCCTAGCAGGAAAAAGACATGAGAAGAGAAATTCTAGTGAGTGACAGGGAGGCAACAGCGTGAGAGACAGAGACTCTCCTCATACAAACCTGCAGTTGTTTTCTCGTCTTGTGCCTGAAATTCCCTACTTACATGTTTTTGAGGTTGTGCCTGACTGATACGGCTGGAGCCTGTTACCCCCAGGTCCGACACCGAGCCCACGTGCGCGAGCTCGACCAAGCCGACGCCGGCATGTGCAGGACCAGCTCGCGTGTCTCAGCATTAGGTAAAGCAACCTGGAAGTTGCTTTAACTTGCATGAGGAGCCTAGCAAAGCTAAAGCAAAGAACTCCCACGGCAGGCATTTTGGCTTGGTTTATTTTGCAGCCTGATCTAGTTTGTCAGCCCCACAGGAGAACGGGAGCCTGGCAAGAGCCAGGAGAGCAGCTCTAGCTCCGTCGCAGAGCTGCCAAAGGGAGGAGACGGCAGCCGCCCGGAGAGAGTGCGTGGGCCGAGCCAAGAGAGCCCTAAGGAGCCCGAGGCTCAGAACCGGAGGCAGAGCAGCAGGGCTCCCTGCACCAGCAGTTGTTGGGTAGGAGCACAAGAGGTCACAAAGGATTAACATTTTTTTCAAACTAGGCTTAGCTTTAAAAAAGCTTGGGCACAACTGCTCCAATTTACGATAGCATGGGAAAAAAGGGAACGAGATGACTCACGGTGAAGTCCTTGCTCTGCAGCAATCTGAGGCTCAAACAGAAGCAGAGACTCTTAACTTTAAAAAGGCAATTGTAGTGAAAGTTTTCCTAGCTTCTCCAGAAGTGCCATAACTTCCATAACTCTTTTTTAGGGCATTGTATCTTATTTTACTATATAACAATATATATGGCCGATTATCTCATAATTTAATGTATTCATCTATATTTCTTAATCATGCAACATCGGCCTCATTGTTCATCATGCGAGCCTTGATAACTGGCCTAAACCAACGATCTTAGACTTCCTTTCTTCATGAACCAAGTGATTATCACTATGTGGGGGGAAAAAAAAAAAAGGTAAAAACCAACATATTATTTATCCTAAATGTGCCAGGGCTGGCTGTGATGCCCATGCCACACGCGCTCGCCCCGGTATGCTACGGGGTACCTCTGTGGCCAAAGATTACAGGCCCACTCATGAAGCTAAAATGACCCCTTCGTTTTAAAGAACATTTCTTTAGCCTTTCTTTAATGTAATTTCCAGTTTAAATTGTGACCAAAATGGATGGCTCATATAAATAAGAATTTGCAGTGTCCTTAACTTAGTATATTATCAATATGGTACTGTGCAGACGCACAGAAATTAGAATGGAAACATGGCTCCATCAGCATTGAAAGCTTCCAGTCTTGATAAATATACTCTTTTTTTTTTTTAGCTGCTTACTTCCCATTGCACACGAATCAACCTAATTATCTACCAAGTCATTTTTCAAATGTTAATTCATTTTTAAAATTTGGAGTCGTTTGGCAATAAATCTCTCCTAGCTATACCTGGATACCCTTAATTGATTTTGGCTGGAGAAATAATACATTTAAACACAAGACAATCTAATTTCAGACAAAAATAAATTACATTTTTATCATGTTAATGTTCAAACTGAATAGCAATTTAAAATCTTTGAAACATTTTCTTACACTTACTTAAAGAAAAAGTTATCAATTTGCATTAAAATTAAATACTGTGTTTTTAATTTTGTTGAACTATTGAAAAGTTCAGAGATTGCCTGTAGTTTCCATAAAGACTCAAATCTGGCAGTAAAATCTTTGTTAATTTTTGGTTGCATTTTTCCTAGTCTCATACTTTAGCACTGTATGTGGACTGCAGTGGCATGTTGGGCAAACAACTTAGACCAATACTTTTAAATGTTAACATTTAAATAGGAAGCCAAAAGCAATTATAAGCAGGGTATAATACCGGTTTTTGCTATTCTTTTGCATTTTGGTTTGGCAGTAAATTATTGGGAAACTGTTTGACCCCTTCAGGTGTTGATGCTAGCTATGCAAAATATGCTCATGTGGGTACAACAAAAATGAGAGGTTGAAAAAGAATCACTTAAAGGACAGCAAAAAACCTTAATTTTATCATTGTAATTTTTGTGCGGTAGCTGATCACTGGAATAACCCCTTGAAAATGGTGAGTTTTAGCAAAATGGTTGATCAGCATTTTTAATAATACAAATTAAAAAAAAAAAAACCCAAACATTTAATAGTGAAAATTCCACTCACTGTGAAAGAGAGTTAATATTTATTATAATAACGCTTTAAACCGATGTTAAATCCTCTGATCCATTACATATTAGAACAGATAATAACAAAGGACACTATCTACACTGTATTTTATCTTTGAAAACTAATGGCCTGAAACTGCCAAGATCTGAATTATTTCTATAATACCACTTAGATGAATAAAGACTATTCATGGAATTGTCAAGAGCAAATCATGTCAAACCAATCTAATTTCCTTCCACAACACGGTTACAAACCTTGTAGGTGGGAGAAACGCAGTAGATGATGTGTATCTTAAAGCTTTGAACAAACGTCACATGACATAAGCTACAGAAATTGAGTTTTGATGAAACCTCCAAGGAGGTGTAAACTGATTAGAAAACCAAAACTATAACCAGAACAATTACCGATGCTTTAAAATTAAATGGAATATATTTATTATGTTTGCTGAGGACTCAAACCAAGGAAGGAGCAAGCTCTCGGCCAACGATTTTGTGGGCCAAGGTGAGAATTTAAGAGGCACAGACAAGCTGAAGGAGCGCCGCAGAGAAAACCAGAGTGAGCTTCAGCGGGGACGAGCACAACACCGCGAGGAATACCCCCAACCCAACCTGTCACGCTTACGGCCCCCCGGTGTTTCCCCCTTGGGCCTAGTTTCCTCCCGAACAGCGGCAAGGAGCTGCTTTTCCGTGCTGCCGCTTCACAGTGCCACCGCTCGGCCCTTCAGGCGGGAAGGCCTTGCTCTGTTCCACCACGATCCGGAGCCGCAGCAGTTCTCTCGGCGCACAACCCTCCACCTCCGGCAAGCTCTCCGCTCTCCCGGGGCCGGTTGGGTATGCCCAGCCCCAGCGTCCGGGCCTCCCGGGCTGTGCATG
>KL283013.1:5949-19780 GCA_000699545.1 Podiceps cristatus | reverse complement strand
CCCCCCGTTGTTTTTTTTTCCCTTAGGAGACAATGTTTTTGACCATTAGTGATTTGTGCACCCCCTGTTCTCATTCTTCAACTGAAAATAGCCATTTTCCCCCAATGTTATTGCAAAACTCACCCTGGATCATCCTGGTTCTATTTCCTTGTGCATTGTTGTGTATGTTTCACAGAGATTTTTGTTGCAAAAGATTTTCTCCCTCTTCTAACTCAGAAACTAAATGCTTGATGCCTGATACTAAACGTTTGTTATTCACACTTTCCCTTGTTGTTTTTCAATAAGTTTTCTTAATTTATAAGAAGCAAACAATTCTACTGTATCCATTTTATATAGTAAAAGGTATTTCCAATGATTGCAGAGAGGCTAGAGGTTTGGATCCTCAATCTTACAATTTTCCTGAATGTTTTTCAACCAAAAGTCTCTCCAAATAAATATTTTTTCATGTTTCTAAATCATGGCTATGTTCTCTGAATATGTGTATACTGTGGCTGTGTCTTTGTATGTTGATATTTCTTTAGCTCATTTTTGGAGAATTTGAAAATGCAGTTCTCCCTTCTTTTCAACTGGGAATTAAACTAATTTTTTTTTTCAAGTTCATGATGGGAGAGACAGTTAAGATTCTGGTAAAAAACCATTCCAAATCTCTTGAGACTATCCACAACACATTCAATCACTGAGGTGGAGGAACACTTACATGATATGTGATTAAACTTTTTAATAATGCATAAAATGTGTCTTAAACTGATGTTGAAACACTTTTATATGCAGACTGATATATCAATGTATGTACAGTTTCTATGGGTAGTTAGAATAGTCCTGTGAGCTGTTAGTTGGCACCACACTTCTCCCACCAGTGCGCAAACAGCATACTGGAGTTTGCTTTGACCAGTCAATTGCAAAACATGGGTGAACATGACTTCAGGCTGTGCCTGGAGTTTTTATCATTCCAGCACAACCTTTCAGAGATAAAATCAGGCTGTGTGATAAGACACAGAGTTTCTGCAGGACATACAAGCCTTAACCTAGCATAAGTGCTATGCGTAGTAAGCAGGAACGAAATTGCTACTAAGTCACTGAAGTCCTATTCACGTCAGCTCACACAGGCTCTCACAGAGAAAAGGGATGGGCAGCTGTTAACCATGATAGGATCCCAGTCAGCTATCTTTGATCCTATCATAATTTGCACAGATTTCACTGCCTGGAAAGAAGTGGAAAGCCCCACTTCTAACTCTCAAGAAAGGACACTGTACAGCTGAATCTCACAGTTTTGTTCTGCCAGTACAATGGCAGAGTCCCTTTTGCAAATTAATTTCCTCTCAGCTCCTAAATATGCTCATTACTTCTAATGTTGCTTCTCTTCTGGGAAGCTCTGTTGGTATGGCACAATGACTTTTTCTGGTCTAACTGTCCAGCTCTGCGTAAAAGAATTCAAAATTACTTGATTCAGAGAGAATAAACATGAAACTTCAGCCAAGTGGATGGGCCATTTGTTTATAAAAACCCAGGAAAAGAGTGTCCCAGGTCGCACGCTCTGCTTGATGACTTGAACACATCTTTCATGGATAACTTTCTCATCTTTAGAAATGGGGTAGTTGTAATGTGTTATTGTGACTATCAGTAGAATAATTTACTGAATTTAGATATTTTTTGATTAATCTCAGATTTACTGTCTGGCTTTTTGAAACATTGCTGTGAATTATGATAGCTTTCCAATGCTACATTAACATGATACAGAGTGAATTTATTAGTGTGGCTATGCATTGTTTCCATAAATACTTCAGCTTCACATTTACTAACAGAAATATTGCGTGGGCTTTCAATTACTCTGCTAATGAGCTTAAATATGTTTTAGTTGGATTTGAATTAGTGTGAGGAATTTTTTTTTGCTGTTTTTTGAGGCAGTTAATATCTTAGATATATTGAGGTGAAAGGTGTTCTGTGTGTAGCTGAATAGCTTAAGTGTGACTGGATTTATCTTTCGTGCTGTCAAATGTTCCTAGGGTATGTCTGCGTACCCTTTAAAGATAAAATGTAATGATCAGGGCACTAAATGCCCACTGCTCTCATGTCCACATGAAAGAGATGATAGCATAGATCAGGGAGCTTGAAAGTCTAATTTTGTGTAGTCATACCAACATTAACCAAAATGAGGTGGTCCCAGTGCAGTAGCTTGCACCTGAACAGCTGAACCGAGCAGCTTCATTGATGCAGGGCATTATAGGATGGTTCTGGTGGTCTTCATTCGTCCACAAGTGCCTCATCAGTTCTGCTTGCCTGCAGCTCCCTGTTGTTTGCAAGAATCTGTTTGGGAATAGTAGAGCGGAGCGTTTCCTCTTAGAGCAATGGCTAATGGAGGGGAGCAGGATGCCTTGTACCACGGTTCCCCTTTCTCAGCCTTGTGCAGTCATGTGCCCCGTGCTTGGTTCTTCACCTGTTGAACAACTTCAGTGCATCCCCAGGGGGATACCATTCAGCAGCCTATCAGATATCACCAGAAATGTATATGATCTGAGCTAGCAGTTTAATGTTTTGTTGTTTTGGTTTGGGGTTGGTTGGTATGTTTGGGTTTTTCCCCTATAGCACAGGGTATATATTTGTTATCAGTATCTCCCTGGCTCACCATCTTGTGACAGACATATCAATTGGTTTTGGCTCTGTCTTCTCTTCCCCACCTCCCACCTCACTTTTCCAAATGAGCAGAAAAGAGCATAAGCAAATTAGAAAATAATAATGAAAGGGTATGTACTATGTCTTTCATTCGACAAGACAGACTCTCTGAAGGGCAGCTGGATGCATGAGTGATGAGGAGACAAGATTCAGAAAAGCGGGAAGGGATTTGTGTTTAATAATAAATGTTTCATCTGAAGGCAAAATTATGACTGTATGTCATAAACCCCCCAAAAAAACTAATAAAATAAAAAATGTAGGAAATTATGCATGCTGGGTTGAGCTAGTGTTTACTGAACAAGTCTGTCTACCTCCTGGTATTATCTGACATTTCCTTATGTTGACATGACTGACAGAGGAATTATGCCCTGTTGCTAATACTAACAACTCTTTTTTTTTTTTTCCCCAGGACACCAGAAATACAACTGTCATTTTTTGAGATGCAGATCACAGTAGGCCTCTGTCTTTCTCAGATTCTTAGATTAAAAAATCTTGAATCAGGCATCAAAAGACTGTGAGATTTCACACAATAATATACTTGGTACTTTGTATTTGGTTTTTGATTCCCAAGGCTTTAGGATGATCTGAAGATATATATTCAAGGGCTTTTTTTGGCAATTTAAGGGTCAAAAAATAATCTTCATTGTTAGCTTACTTAATTTTTAATAACATTTTAGATCCTTCTCTCATTCCATGACTCCAGAAACTGGGCTTTCTGGGATAAAAGCACAGCAAAAATAACAACAGTAGACACCATAAAACTTTCAAAGTTTACGAAGCTGGTAGCAGAGAAGAATGCCAACTGTGCAGTTCAAATTTGTCCATTCCTTTCTCTTGCTTCCAGGCAATATATCACGTGTGACATTTTCACTGCAATTTAGACCCTTCTAGTCTTCCTCTGATCTTTTTTTCCCTTTTCTCCAGACTTCTTAATATCTGTCTGCCATCTGAACTCTTTCCACTGCCCTGATTCACTTCACCTATCTTTCTAATTGTCTTTGCTGAAAGATCTTCACCTATGTTTCATTGTGTTCAGCATATATTGAGCTGTTTTTGTGATCCTGGTGCCTATTCAGTGGTCAGTTGGACTTTTTCCATCATTTTGATGGTGGCCACGTGCCCTATAGTGCCCAGCCAATGGCTACTTTGAACCTGTTTGTCTTTCTATCATTTTCTGCTGCTCTGACACTGTCAGAGCCATCAGCTTTCATAATCCTCTTTTCTTTCTGAATTCTCTCTCACTTCAACCTTCTCATACTTCTTCTTTCCTTACCCAGCCTCAATGAAATAGCACCTCATTATGTTCTGCCTGATAAGAAGCAAGATCTGTGTGCCACTGAGCTACATCCACCAGGTTTTCAAGGATCCTTCATGTGCTCCTTCTTCAGGCAGTGAATGCCATCCTCTGATTGCCCACTCTTTTTGCATGCTCTTTAACCAGTCTTTCTCCAGTATCTCACCATTGATACTTTCCCTCTCCCATTTCTCTATCATCCTACTCTAATCCCACTGGGACTGAAGGTGGACACTCCACATGAAAAGCAGGAACTCTACCAGATCCTTCTACAATACTTTGAAGGAGGATTAGCTGGAATCATTATTTTTTCAGAATGACCTGTTGCGCTGAAACAAAGAAAAAATCTCAAAGTTTTTAAAATAGGGGATAAAATTATTAATGAAATAAATGACAATTTTTAGCTTCAGATTATCACTGAAAAATAAAAATTGGTCAGATTCCAGTGTTAACCTTTCCTGGATCAATTTCTAGTTCTGAGATCTGTCAGGATAATATTTTGCTATCGGGGAAGTATTTGCACGTGAATTCAGCTTTGTGTAATAGGAAGTTTAAGAATAGGAAAGTACAGTGAGATTGATATTCTCACCCTAAAGTATTACTATACAGGAAATTTAGTGTGTTAACTAACTGGAATATGATTTTACAGCCCCCTAGCTATTTCACCCTGGCACCCCTCTTCCTTTTTCCCTCCTCATTACAAACTTACAGTGCATAGTGACAGTATTTAACATTATTGTTTAGCAGTTGCTTCATAACCAGTGCTTACAGCTCTGCTGGTAAATTAATGAGGGCCCAGAAACATTCCCATGCACTAGAACCCCATCATCTATACTACTAATGTCTTGGTATAGTTCCTTGCATGATTTTTCCAGTATGGTTCAGGAGTTAATATTCCAAGGGCTATTTTTGGTATACAGCCTGCTGAAGCCACTCTAGAGGAAAAGAGAATTTAGCAGCAGAGACATGGATCATTTCTTGTGAAGTGTCTGCCCTGGGACACAACATGTAGACATAGAATCTTACAGGAAGATTTTGGGTTGAGCAGCATAGGTACAGAAAATTCACGATGAAGTAATTAGGGTTTGGGTGTTTGTTGGGATTTTTTTCCCTTTTTTAATTTTCTGATACAAATATTTAATAACTTAATGTGTCTTTCCATTTCAAATTCCTAGCATTCACTTCAAAAAGAGAAATTGTAATGTAAATAGTTTATAGCCTTGGATAATGGGGAAAAAAAACAAAAACAAAAACAAAAAACAAAAACCGTGAGAAAAGCAACATAATCTACCAGGTCAGTATAAAACTGAGTCTTGGGAGTTGCAAGTGCCTTCCCAAAGGAATTGCCTTCACAGCTCCCTTCAAGTTCTGTGATTAAAGCAGTTTCAGGCTAAAACTAGATGGTATCATACCCTTCTTTTGATGGAGAAAAGGAACAGAATTGCCTGGCCAATTAGCCTAATCTGTTTTTTCTCTAATTTGTCTGTTTTGCATAACCACAGTATTAACCAGCAGTTCACTCCCGCTAATCCCCAGTGCTACAAAGAAGAAAAGAACCCATTTGTATATTACAGTGTAATCATAATATCTACTAATTTCCTTCCATACACTACAGGCCTCTTTTGAAAGGAGATTGTTGGCATTATCCCCATTTTATAAATGAGGAGACTTACAGTACAGCAAAATGATTTCTCAGGAACTGAGAGTTACTGATAAAGCAGAGCCTGTTATCAGTGTAACTGATAAAATAGAGAATAAAACTCAGGTCTCCCAAATTCCCAGCACAGTTCACTCCCTGCAAGCTTCAGTGCTCACTTGCATATGAGATTATGAGTGAGGTCTGCAGAAAACCTTTTTCTCCTGTATTTCTAAGTAATTTATTTTCTAATTTTCTTAATATCACCACACACTGAAGTGAGTAATTACAAAATTACTTTCTTTCCATATGTTGTGTTTACAAGGACACAACAAGGACTTTTTAGCAGTGGTGGCAGAGAATAAGGTTGACTTCGAAGAAGGATGATAGCACTATGCTTCCTTTTTTTAAGAAGGGTCTCATGGTCTCGTTTTAGTGCTTTCACAAAATGAGGTGTAAATCTCCACAGATTGAAGGGGATGTATTGTTTGCAAAAGCCCTGCAAACTTTCATCTCAGCTTCGTAGCCCTTCATGACACAAACTCTCATAGAAGTATCTGTCTATTGCTGTTCTATTTCAGACACTTATGTCATGCCCCAACTCTGGCCGTAGGTCTCCTCCTTTTCCAATAAGTGATGCTATTGTACCAAAGAATGAGAGAAAAGGGCTTTTCTGTAAATTAAGGAGGTCAGTTGTAAAACTCCTATGCTCATTTCATTCCTTAGAGGCAAGATTTTCTGAGATGTCAGAACCATGTTCTTAAATGAATAATTTTCCCTGTGGTATTTTGATCTTCAGATAGGATTCAGAAACTACCTTAAGAATCAGGTAACAAATTCATGACACCAATGTGGAGGCGATCTCTCTGTTCCTCCTGCCCCAAGGAAAATAAACCAGAGAGGGAAGACAGCAATTACTGTGTCTCATGTATCTGGAGAGGGAAATTTCCGTACAAAGATTTTCAAATTTCCTGTTGTCCTAACTAGGAATACATTTATACTTCCATTGTTAACATCTTTGAGTATTTCTTTGCTTTCCCAGTCCTCACTGTTCCTGGGCTCCTTAAACTGTACTCATTAAAAACTTTCATAACCTATCATTAACCTAAAAATAAGCAAGTGTACTGCTAGTTGATCTCCTCTTGCAGTTAGTCAACTGTTACTTTTTTTTTCCCCTAAGGAAAGGTTAGTATCAAATTTAGATCTCTGTTTCTGTTCTGTGATAAGGAGCACCTCTGCAAGATCACACTGCCCTGAAGAGCAGGTGGACAACACTGTGCTCCTTGCCTCAAGATGCTGCTGCAATTCAGGATGTTTGCTCTCTGAGGTCTGACAAGTGAGCACTAGGATCTTTTGAGTTGCAAAAGCTAACAACTTTCAGAAGCTCTTTTTGATCTCCACTGAACCGTGCTATAGATTCTTGCTACCTGAAACCAACTTTCTGCGTTTAGCTGATGAGTTGTCTGAATAAAGCCTTGCAGGAGCTCTGCCCAGACACAGTTTTAATGACTCCCTTTTAGTTTTGTGGCAGCTCCTAGCTATTGAGTCCCAATGGCAGGGCATGGTGGTCCATGATTAATGGTGCTAGATGTACAGAGCAGCCATGAAGAGACTCCCCGTTAGGCAGCAAAGCAAAGATTGAAGTGACATGTTGCAGCTACTCGCACTGGGGACAATCAAAGAGTCGTCAATATCCCAGGGTGAAAATGTGTCTCCATCAATTTTAGATGTGGGGAGCGTTAAGAGATGTCATTCGTCATAGCTGACTGGCAGTATGTTTGGGGGAGGGTGGGCTAAAGCATGGAGGAATGCCAAAATACCCTTATGATTTGGCAACTTCATGAAAACAAGATCATCTTCCCTACAAGCTACAAAACTGAGTCTGGGATTACTTAACTGATAGTACTCTTGAACTTGGTGCTTACTCCTATGCTCAGCTGTTTTACAATGACATTAATTTGAATATTTTACAAGAACATTTGAAGTTTATTTATGGAAACATCCGAAATTCTTCATTTTAGATGTATATGGAGAGTTGATTGCTTTTTCCATAATTGGGATTGCAACTGTGATCTTTTATAAAGCTATTATTAGTCCCAATATTATCACAGCTGTAGCTTCCAGGACTGAGTTTAGAAATGACTCAGTTTCTTTTAAGGTTAAGATGATCTTTTACAGCAAGTTTCAATACAATTAACCTGGCCAAGCTTTAGGACTGGTTGTGGCCTCACTGCTGTACATTTAAAAATGGACTGGCTTTATATTTCCTACCACTATCACTACCTGCCAGTCCTTGAAATATTCCAGGCAGTTACATTTCCTTAGAAGCTTGTGTGTAATCATATTTGAGGGAAAGAACTTGTAAATGATTGAAGTTATCAGTGCTTACTCTATATAAATTGGCACAATGCATTAGGCTGAAAGATTGTATTTCTATATGCGTTGGGTATGTGCAAAGCTATATACTGTGTAAACCCAGTTGTTTGCTGTTCACTTAGAGAGAATATAGAGGTCTCTCTGTGTTTCATCAGTGCAAAGCAAAAGGAACCACTCTAACAGATGGTGCTATAGCTCTGTTTTTCGAGAGTTATGACCCAAGTCCAAGACCCAGTTTATAGGGCTGACTATTCTTTCTGCTAACAGTGCTACTTGTTTGTAATGAGGTTTCACAGTGAAATAATTTCTGAAGGACTTACACACTGCAGAATTTTTCAAGCACATGGCTGGGAGTGATGGTGGAAAGTGGATGTTGTGGTTTAACCCCGAACGGTAACTGTACCACGCAACCGCTCGTTCACCCCTCCCTGATGGGGTGAGGAGGAGAAACAGAGAGAGATCACTTGTGCATTGAGATAAAAACACTTTACCAGGACAGCAAAGGAAAAGATAAAAATATATTAGTTATAATAATAGTGTATAAGGATGATAATAAAATATATAAAATGAACAATGTACAATTTCTCACCACCCGATGACCAATGCAGCCTGTCCTGAGCAGCAGCCAGGGATCAGGAGCCATCCCCCGCAGCCATCCCAGAACAGCAAGTTCCAGAGAGAGAGTGAGGGAACAGACGAACAAACAGGTCCAAACAAAACAAAAATAAGGTAACAAGAAGGGAACATGAATAGACCCCCCCCCCAGCCATGCCGTCTATGGTAGGGAACACTCTCTTTGGCCCGTTTGGATCAACTCTTCTGGCTGTGCCCTTGCAAGTGTTTGCACCTGCACATCAGCAGCAAACCCTGGGAAACTGCAAAATGTCCTTGGTCATTCGGCAGCAACGAACAGCAGCAGTGTGCTGTCACCATTTTTCACATGCTAAATCCAAAACACAGGAGCTGCTGAAAACAAAGCTAGCTCTGTCCTGGCTGAAACCAGGACAGTGGAGTATAGCACTAGATGATACAGAAGGAGATAGGAAGCAATTGGTGAAACTAGTCAAGAGTTTGAAGATCATACATTTGAAGATCAATGGCATTCTGTCATTCCACATATCATCTTTGGTGTGTGCATATGAAATTCCTTGAACAATTCA
The DNA here is from genome assembly GCA_000699545.1 of Podiceps cristatus. Lineage (NCBI taxonomy): Eukaryota > Metazoa > Chordata > Aves > Podicipediformes > Podicipedidae > Podiceps > Podiceps cristatus. Next base: position 10,644 of record KL283013.1, on the reverse strand, counting down.
ACAGAGTGCAGGCATTGCCCCTGCCGCTGTGGCCAGTAGTGTGCTGTTGTTAGAACCACGGGGAGAGGAGAACAATTAGGAATAACTCCAGACGAATCATTGCAACTATTAGAAACCATTGTAGCAACTGTATCTGGAGTTTTCCATTAGGGCTGCTTTATGACCTCTGGGCTCATTATGAATAGCTTATCTGTGTCTGTGCCGAACATCTCCATTAGGATGATAAATGTGCCAAGAATCTCAAATACAACATGGAGTAAATCTGCCAAGTGATGTTTATATTCCAGGTGTCTCTCCCTGATATTTCTTTTCCTTACAGACTTTTTTTGTATGTGTTTGTTTGCTTTTTAAAAAGGAGCCACATCTTCACCTGTGGCCAGACTGAAGGGTTGTGTCAGTGGCATGAACACATAAATAATGCATAAATGCAAAGATGATCAGAAACTCATCTTTGCAGTGCCTAGACGTTGCTGTTTCACTGTGCAGGCTTGTTCCCGCCCACTGCGGGGCAGGGCCCCTGCAGAGCTGCAGTTTGCGGTGGCTGTGGAGACGGAGGATTTGAGGCTAGGGAAGCCTGGCACTGCGCAGGGAGTGTGCCTTTTCCCCCTGGCCAGGCCTTGCCGTCCCAGCTACAGCCACAGCCGCGTGCCGTGCGGCGACCGTGCCCGTAGGGCTCCCTGGCTGCTGGTGCCGAAGACCCGCAGCTCTCAGTCGGAACGGGCTGGTTTTAACTTCAGCTTTTTTCTCTAACTTAAGCCTGTTATATGGAAGTAGAGAAGATGCATGGGACATCTCTTTGGCTTTATTCATGGCTGCCCACCAGGCGCCGGATCTGGCGTCTCCACTGCATTCCACCAATGTGCTGCAATTTTCACCAGTTTGAGGCGGGGGTAGGCCATGTTCATTCCCACCTGCTAATTTTGAATGCTAGTGATTCTCTAATATTGCATGAGTTCAAATGACTGTTTAAGTTTTGTGGCAGCAAAGAATAATACCCGTAAGTGACAAAACCTGGAGCACAGCTTGGGCCTAGCTATTCGGGTTTTGAAAATGGATTTGTATTTGAGTAGAATTTTTTATTTTAAATCTTCTTGTTTCCATCCCTGCATCTTCCTACTTCCCACACTTCCACAGCCCGTACTGCCAATGCCAGTGTTTCTTTTTCACTCACACAGAGGAAGGCAGTTGCAGGGAGAAATTTCTGGCAAAGAAGAAGAAAGCTGCATTTCTAGGAGGTATTTTCCACAGTGGGGAGTAGGAGGATGGGGAAAGTAGGTGGAGGACTGGAGAAAGAGAGAGAAGTGGCTGCCAGCCTTGCATTCTCAGGCAATGAGAAAACTAAATGTAACCCCTTGTCTTCATAAGGTAAGCAACCTGCTGATGTTACGCAGTAAATGTTCAAGCACCCGTGAAGCGATATGACAACTGCCAGGTTCAGACTCAGCAAGTGCAAGGGTCATTTGCACACACAGAAAAAACTGCTCTTTGTAGGCACATATTTTTATTCCGAGTTGTTTTTTTTTTTTCATGTTTGAACATATTTGAGATTAGGATAGATGCAATCGAGGAGAAAAAAAACCTAGACTAGTTTGGTCTGCTTTTTCTTATTCCCTTTATTGCACATTTGAGAGATGTGCATTGCTGAATGCTGGATGTTGAACCCATACAAACCGGGAAGCTTGAATTCTTGCTTAAATTTTATGATTCTGACTCCTCTCTGCCAGTACCCAGCACAGTAAGCACTACATTGTTCTTATGTCTATTCTCCTCTCTTTTCCCTTAGTGTCAAGAGTAACCATTTTTCTATTTTTTCCTTCTTTTTTTTGTTTTAAAGGATGATTCCAGCTACAAACAAAGCCTTTGTTGTAAACAACCTTGTTTCTGGAACAGGCTATGATCTCTGTGTCCTGGCAATGTGGGATGACACGGCCACAACCCTTACTGCCACCAATATTGTGGGATGCGCCCAGTTCTTCACCAAAGAAGACTACCCTCAGTGCCAGTCGATGCACAGCCAATTCCTGGGTGGGACCATGATCCTGATCATTGGAGGCATCATTGTGGCAACTCTGCTGGTATTCATTGTAATACTCATGGTCCGCTACAAGGTCTGCAACAATTCCCAGGGGAAGATGTCTAACGTCAGCAATGTCTACTCACAGACAAATGGAGCACAACCAGTTCAGAACGGAGTCCTGCCCCAAGTCAACCCCAAAGTGGTGGTGAGAAATGAACTTATGGAGTTTAACTGTCAGTCTGCGCGGAGCAGCATCTCCTCTTCCTCCAGCTCTGCAAATAGCCGCGACTGTGATGACTATAGCCTCCAAAGTGAACAGGGCACATTGTCCAGTAAGTGGAGGCCTCCTTCCAGGTCAAAACACAATATTGACCGGCTAATGGGAGCTTTTGCCTCCCTGGAACTGAAATGTCAGAAAAAGGAGGAGATGACAGACTCCAGAACTTCCACGGTGGCCCGCCACTCGGACAAAGAGCCACTGCTGGGCCAGCCGGAGTCCAAATTTCGCAGCCTCCTCATGTTGCCTCTGGAGGGCAAAACTAAACGTAGCCATTCTTTTGACATGGGGGACTTCACCACATCTCAGTGTTGCACCTACCCAAAAAAGATAACGAACATTTGGACAAAGAGGAGCCTCTCGGTGAATGGCATGCTTTTGCAGTACGATGACAATGACCTAACGGGGGCAAAAGGGACTTTTGGGAGCTCAGAGTGGGTAATGGAAAGCACAGTGTAAATATCAGTGTCTCCTTCTCCCCTCTTGTGTTAAAAAGCGTGGTTTGCTACAGGGCCATGCATTTGGAAAGAAAGGGGAGGAAACATTTTCAGTTGTACTGGCCAAAAAAAGATAGGTAAACAAATAAGTAACAGGGATGCAAAAGAGCAAGAAGATCATGAAATGTGAATAGGCACATATGGCACCATTCTTGTCTGGCCTCAACTAAACCATGCGTGAGTGTTTTGAGGAATTTCCTAGTTGTATTCAGCATTGCTTTCCAAAAGTTACTTGGACTCTTGGTGAGCCATCACACAAGATTTAACAAGGAGGATGAAAATGAGTTTAACAGCACAAGTTTAATTTTACAGGGGTTTGGGGGTTTTTTGTTTATGTTTTTGTTTTTTTAAAAAGGGCACCTCTTTCTTTTCTTTTCACCACGGAAGTACACTTCTGTGGATATAAGACTGGTGCTAGGATATATCTGTTTGTCATTGCAAGTGACTTTCTCAAAAGTGCAGGTGGGGCATCCACAGGGACAGACCAGAGCAAATTGTCCAGCGTAACCTCATGGTGTTAAGTGTGACATCTAGGAAAACAGTACTTGTTGTTGAGTGGGCTTTTGGTTGTGATTTAATGATTTCTGTTCTGTTTTGCCTTGTTACTGCTTTTGAGTTGTTTTTTCCCCACAGCAGAAAGTATGTTTCCATGCATTTTTTGTTTTCAGTCTCATCAAATCCCCCAGATGAAAAGGAGGATATTTACAAGGGTCAAATTTCTGATGTACTGTATAACCCACCTCCAATACCACCCCTTTATGTCCTAGGAGAAATTAAATCTAGGGGCTAATAATTTTTTAAAAAATCGTCCTTTTTCTTCCATCTTCTTCATAGTCTTTGCTTGTGAACGCTTAAAGCAGATTGCAGCAGCTATTGATACCTGTAGGGGTGTTGCTATCAAAGATGGGAAAAACAGTAATAAAGATTTCCTGTTAAAGGATAAAGAAAGGGAAAACAAAAGTAGCTCCCATGAACTCTCCAGGTGATGAATACCAATGGCTTCTGGCAGAGGTCACACTGTCACTCCACGCAACTGACAAAGAAAACAGACCTTCACCTTATTGTGGTAAGAGCTCTGTATCTGCGCAGTTGTCATGACACGGCTTGGCTGTATCAGTAACGACACAGGAAATGTAATTTTGGGTGTTTTTCAGGGGATTGGTATATTCCAAATTAGCCACGGAAAATGAGCTAAATTTGGGTGTCTCGGAGCAGGGAGTGTCCCATGTGTCCCCTGTATTACAGACAGCCCTTCCCCAGCCCCTGGTGTGCTCCTGGCCCCCTGCCTCTCGCCCTCAGTAAGGTACTTGCTAACTAAGGACGGGAGCTCCCTAGGGCTTGTAAACTGATTCTCAATTCGGTTTTGGGGAACATTGCTGTGGTTGTGGGAATGCACATGGCCCACCCAGCCAACTTCATTGTCCTTAACGACTTTACTGTGATTTTCAGCATTATGGTGGCTACTGCAACTGTTCTTGCATTTGTTTATTTATTTGTTGGCTCCCAGTGATCAGGTGCTGGGAACCATTCTGAAATTGCACATTGTTACTATGATTTTGTAAAAGGCATGTGGAGAAAGGGTGCAAGACACAGAGAAAATAACACATGAAACAACTCTATGTATATTTTTTTTAAAGGTGCAGAGATATATTGTGACATGGCTGTGTACTTGATCCTGTATTTGTCACGTTTCCTACTTGGAGTTTTAGAAAATGACATCCCTGTGATCAGAATATATTTTCCTTTATTTTTTTTTTTTTTTTTTGCTACAAAATGTACAGTAAAAAACATTCTTGGGGAAAAGTATCTGCTTTTCATTTATTGGCTGTTCTGTGGTCTGCTTTGAAACCTAAGCAAGGAGCAGTAATTATTTTTTAAGTTACCTTGAAAATGTAGATGTTTGC
>KL283009.1:29523-47216 GCA_000699545.1 Podiceps cristatus | reverse complement strand
AGGCCGTTTCTTTTTCCAGAACCAGAGACGGTCGGGAAGGAGCTGACAGTGGCGAGTCCATGGAGCTGCTGGACCGGCGTCTCGTCCGCAGCCCGTCCCGTCGGCGGTCCCGCACGGCCTCGCGAACGCCCTTCCCTCGGTTTGTGCCGCGCCTGGGTTAACCGGACTGTGTCCGTCCGTCACACGGGCTTCCGCGTGAGAAATATTCTCGTGTTAACTGGCAGGAGATTGAAAGGTAACTTGTCAATAAGAAATGTGACAATTTAATATTTTCCCTGTAATCCCACATGCCCAAATTAAAGGGACAGACACAGCCGTGTTCACCATGATCAGTTTTATTGCTTGAGAACCAGAGTACTCATTTCTAAAGGCCTTCGAAGTTACCATGAGTCGAGTTCGCTTAAATAGAATTACCGTGTGGTTATAATGCAACATGGCACAGTAACAATACAGAGCTGCAGACACCCTCTGGGCAGCAGTACTTCATGGAAACCCAGGCCGCACTGTTGAGAAGACATTCTGCAAGCGGACATCAAATCATTTCCAAGGGTAGTGATTTATACCGGAATCAAGCATCAATCTAATGCCATCACGCAGTCCATGAACTCTGTAGTGTTCTAAATTAAATCAATAAAACATACATTTGTGTTTCATCAACAGACTCCCTAATCGCCTTTTAATGTTGTATTTAGTGGTGGGAGAAAAATGTTCATAACAAGATTATATTGTAGGCTGCACTGAGCTACTAACCAGGAAAATTTACAGTCTTTTTTTTTTTTTTTTTTTCTCCTTTAACACTGTATAAATACAGTCTGTGTCCAATACAGTTGCTACCTGAAGCAGACTATTATTTTCTTCTCCCATGTTGTTATTGTTTCAATATAGAATACTTGGCACCATAAAACAGTAACAAAAGACGGACAAAACCAGTTTACAAAATTCTGGAAAGTTACACCCAAACCTAGCTAAGAACTTCACATTCAATCCTTAATATTAATTACATAGAAAGAAGGGATTATAGGAGTAACAAATTGAAACTGCTAATATATGTGCTATATAGTATGCTATATATCTGTATCCAGGATGGCACTGCTATATATTATTTATCATATAAATGTTGGTTGTTGATGTACATGTAACTAAACCTGCTAAGACTCGGACACTAACTGCTGATATGGCACTCTCAAGCATTCATATTGGAAAGTATATTTAGCATAACTTTTGGTCAGGTTTATAAATTATTTATATATCTGTGTATATATACACATACATACATATATATACACACACATATATGTATGTATAGAAAGCAGCTGCTGTGTGATTCAGAAACCATGTAACATGGCAGTATAGTAAATAATATGAGAAAAAAAATTATAAAAATGAAACCCAAAATACTAAAACTAAAACACAAACCATAAGCCTTGGTCAACAAAAAAATACCATTTAAAACCATCAATTGCTCTATCTATACAATCCAATGTACAAAACCCCAAAGTGGTAAAGATATATAATGTTAGGCATGACACCTTTAGAAGTTTATAATATGCTGAAAGAGCTTTTCCACATCGACAAACACTTATTAAAAGTTGAAACTTGTGAAATCTAAAATACATAACATCTCTGCTGTCTATTTAGAGTTTTGGCAACAGAATCGTGACATATATATAAAAAATAATTCCACGTTTCTACTTGATGTCACATGAACATACAAGACGGTGAGGTATGTGAGGCTTTTCTCGAGTCCAGATGCTGAAGCATAGTGTACGATCAGCAGTCTAAAAATGTGGCACTCAGGACTTGATTGATCAATACAGTTGTTACGATTATGTATTTCAGTATACGGCGTGTTCCTTCCCCTCCTTGCTACAGTGTGGTTTCTCAGAAAATCTTCTCGTTTCGTAGGCATCTTTTTCCTGTTGCAGAATTGGCATTTTTTAAAAAGGAAAAATAAACACAGGGGAAATGATGTAGAAAATATAAACGTAAAGGAAAAAAATGATATTTACCACCACATCACTGCACGACACAACACTTGTGCACATTTGCAATAGGTTTACCTGCCCCCGCAGCTATTCGAAAGGACAGGAACACAGGCTGCAGCAAGTTAGGGAAAAATATTAGTTATATATTTGAAAAAGAAACATTTTTTTTACAGTCAGTAGTAAACACAACAAAAATTCCTCTATGACTGGAAACAAACCGATGCAATAATTTCTTGGATTAATCTAACTACAAAATGCACAAGAGAACTACATCAGCTCCTATGGATCTCTGTTCCCATTGAAATCTCAGGGAAAATTTGCCACTGATTTCTGTGGGAAGGGGACTGGGTCTCATATACAACTCACTTTTATCTCAGAATTAGCTCCACTGGAAATGCCATGCTAAAAAAATTAATGTTAAGTACACTGGTGACAAAGAAAAAAAATACTGTTTCTGAAGTGGCTGTCCTTCAGCTGCTGACACACCGAACTTTTCATTTTACTGGGGAAGTTTGTAAACTTCTCTGTTTTAAAAATTTGACTTGGACAATTCTGGACCAAATCTCTTAAGTGCATTCTTCCTTAAAAAAGCAATATACTCTGTCTCACAAGAACTCTGGCCATGACAGTAAATACAGGTATATACTTGTGGATTTGGGTTTATGTGTATACATGCACACACCATGTATCTACCCATTATCGATCACTGAATTATTGTTCAGGAGCCTTAGCACTGGCTCTAGGACTGATACGTTACCGTTGTCATACAGCTTATAAGCTTTTGCAAGTTTCTAGTTGATTATTTTTTTTTTTTTCCCCCAAAGAAAGCAAATACTCAGTTTTGCTGTGTTTCTATCTTAGGGTTCCATTTGGTATCCTCAGCAGAGAAGTAAGTTTTTTTTTTTTTTTTTTCTTTCCCCCCCATAAAATTAATGTCTCTCTCCTCCCTTTAACAACTGGTATTTTTGTAATTCTCTATGCTTTTTCTCCCTTGTTGCTTAAATATGGAACTGCCAATATGCTATTTTACTAATAAGCAGGTAGGCACCAAATTAATTGAAACTATGTTTTAGAAGCCATTTTGGGAACCCAATGAAAATACTTTTGTTTTACAAGAAGAGTTTTAAGTGCACACACAGTTGCCCCTCTTCGTGTTGTACCGAATCATGCTTTCATTCTAGTGCACGTCAGCCTGTTCCTTATTTGATTTCACACAAGTATCTAATATACTGGCTGATTTCTGTTGAATTCAACTTTAAAACAGTTTTGAGGCTTTATATTAAAAACAGGACAGAAATGTAGTTGACTTAAAGATAAAATTCACAGAAACTAGTGCATACATTCTCCTTCCCAATAAAAAAGACTTAGAATATACAATACTAAAACATTTAATTTAATTACCTTGTGATCCCCCATGCAGACATTTGGCCCAATGTGGTCATATATTACTATCTTCTCATCATTTTCCGACTAGTTAAAAAAACCAAAACAAAACAGAAAAACACACAACAAAACACTAGTCAGTTCAAGTATGCTCCAGATTACAGAAACAGAAAGAAATATGGAAATAATTGATGCAAATAGGTCAAGCCAGTTTCTGAACCAAGTGCTACTAACACATCTTGCTTGGCTTCTCCAGAGAAAGACCATGTAGAATGAATTTTCATGTCCAGTACTGCTTGCAGTAATTTGTGCGATTTGTCCCGGTGAAACAACTCAAGAAATCAGCGCGTCTCCTCCTTGCTTCTGGGACCTCAAGAAGTTTTAGTGAGTAACACTTGGACAGAGGAACCAAACGACGCGGTTATGACTGCACTCTCGCCTTTTGCCAGTGAACTGCAGCCAGCACATCTGGCCAGTCCTTTTTTAAGAACAACACACAATTTTTATTGAATTAGGGGGGATATATGTTGTTCTTCGAGTTAAATGCAATCCACGTTGCCTCATAAGCGCATTTGATTTCATTGTATAGGTGGTTTTAAATGTTTAGAGAGATGAATGAATTATTTACAGTTTAGGAGGATAATCTTTAACCATTTCTATGAGATACTTTTCCTCATCTGAAAAGAAGCATTAAGTGATTTTAAGAAAATCAGCAGCAAATGAAAGATGACATTCCTCCAGTCTCCATTATGAATTGCTTTCATTTTGCTCCATGTTGAACTTTATCTTTATACACTGACTTCTTTACCATTTGTAGCTTAATGAATAATAAAATGTACTTATCTTTCTGCCATTTGCAATAAATGTGATTTTTAGAATGTGTTTTGATTCTCTAGCACAGTACTTCAGGAATAAATACAAATATGTTGCCATACGAGATGATTTCTTATTATGCTAAACAATTCCTATAAGCTAATTAAATCTGCAATCTGCACACTCTCAAGTCTCTAAATACAATCGTAGATGTGCTTTGAACTAGTTGGCAATACTAATTTATTTTGTATGAAACAGTCAAGACTTTCTCATCTGTAATCAGTCAAGTTTGACTGGGCAATAACTTCATATAAACAGCAGCATTTAGGACTATAAAGTTAAAACTGAATTATCTTTAATGCGGTAAGGAAGCTTAAGGTCAGATTTACTTTATAGCACGGTTGTCTGCCAAAAATATAAAAACATAACCTTCTGCATTGTATGCATGAGCACTTTCCAATATTTCAAGATCATAATGCCACCAGCATCGGAAGTGGGGATACATTCATCAAAAGCGACTTGATAATTTACAAAGGCAGCATAAAATTGTGGATTTTCAACTGCATAATCTTTAGACAGATAAACAAATTACAGTGGTGCACAAGCAGAAGCAATATACACTTGGCTGAGCATTCATTACTTCATGCTATCAGGCATCAACGCAACTCCCTAGCAGTGGGCAACCTTTGGTGTTTTAGGGCTCAGGAAGCATAAAATAACATGATGGTGAGGTAACCGACCATAGCATGATAGATGATGTTGCATGAAAGCTGTTTACAGCTCCATGTCTGTACAATCTGTAATGCCTACTGTGTAGCTGAACTCACTGTACAGCGTGGCAATTTGTGCATACCATCCTTTCTTTACATAGGATTAAAATGCAGATTTACTACAATTTTTGTTTGAAATAAAATACAGAATTGCTAAGACAGAAAAATAAATTCTTTATTTGCCCATAGGAAAAAAATCCTATAGCAAAATCATTACCTGCATAAGAATATTCAATAGATCATTACAAACAAAAATTCTCTAAAAATTCATGTACATTTATACTTTAAGGACTTGTTACAGTTAATCGGTTAAATACATTTTGCTTTTACTTTCTTCACGGGTCCTTTTAAAGCTCCAAAGCGTAAGTCTCTGCAATGGAATAAATTCTCAACGGCAAGGCAAACACTGCTTACTGTGTAGAACCACACAAACTTGTAAGGTCATTTTGCACTTTCCTCTATCAGTTTGGCATTCTTTTCTACCGAATATTTTCATTAAGTTTTATGGGCCAGAATTACAATTTGGTTTCCAGCTGGACCAGCTCACTCCTTTACTGATACAGACTCACTGAGTTAAACAACCATGCCAGTCTGGCCTCATCTACATCTGTAATTTTGCATACGCATTTCTGGAGATATCCCAAACTGCACGCTCATAATTTGCAAATGCAAAGCTGCAGAGACAAAATTCTATGCATTTTTAAAATGTAAGCTTTGAATGATCCAACTGACTGGGTTTCTGTTCCATGGAGACTAAGAATTGGGCTGAGTGACCTCACAGTTACAAATTTCTTTAATGCTGTAACTTTGTTTTCCTTTGTTTAATTTTCTTCCATTATATCCAAGTTATACCCCTTTAGATAATCTGAAAGAATTCCTTTCCCTCTGTACTGTTTACACTCTTGAAGCCTTTGTGTACACTTCTATCTCCTTATTCATAGTTAAAAAAAAAAAATATCTTCCCTCATTGGCCACTCTTCCCATGGTTTTAATCCTTTGTTCTTTAGGAATTTCATGAGTGCCAAGTACTATCTGTAATATTTTTGGTAAAGTCTCACTTTTTCGTATGATATTGCTGTATCAGACAATCAAATAACATTGATTTTGACATTACTGTTTTACTAGAAAGCCTGTATTCCTCTTAGCTTCGCTCTCTTTTTTTTTTTTTTTTAATTAAATACTGCAGTACATGCATTGTCTAAAATTTTGGGCAAAACGTCAAGATATCATGCAGATACTTCTACACATTACAACGTGTGAGGAAGTATATTGAATTGAAACTTAAGTACCTATGGAAAAAATGTTTTCAGCCTTTCAGCGAGTTATATACTGCAAAGCAAACAGTCTAATCATGAGATAAATAACCCCGATGAGAGGGAAACAGAAGGTTATGAACTTCAGGAAAGTAAATTTCAAGGTCTGCATTGATTTAAATGGGGAAAAAAAACCCCAAACAAACCCCAAAACCTGTGAAGCTGTAGAATATGGATTTATTTGCAAAGATTATTTTCTGCAATTCACTCCCATTAGACTGTGTTAGTTACACGGGAAAATAGAGGGACATGACTTTGGGCAGTTCTGGGGTTGGTAAGTCTGTTATGGATGGGACAGTCAGACGCTACGGCCAGCGAGATAACCTCGGTGCAACAGTGCTGGGAAGTCACAGCACGTGTTCTTGCACAGCGCTCACGGCCATGGCCCGCAAAGGGGGAGAGCGTAGCTCAGAGCAGGGCACGGGTGAGACCTCCTTACATCCCAGACTGATTTCCTGCCGTGTTCTGGGTCCTTTAGGAACAACTGATAGCCAGCGTAAACAGGACGGGCTGCCGGTTGCCACGATCAACACACAGGGAAAAACAGAGGCAGTGGAGGTTGGCATTCGTAAACCGACCGACCTGGCTGAGGGTTTCCAGGGGAAGGCAGAGGGCAGAGCAGAGTGAGCAGGAGAGAGAGAAAACGAGAGAAAAGGAGAACTGGAAGGCTCCTGAACTATATTTAGGTCATTTAACCTTGGATAGAGCATAACCCAGTTTACCTTAGCTCTGTACACCAAAATCCCAAGAGAGAGTATATGTTCTGAAAATGTCGCACAATTGTATTTTTAAAGCTCTAAGGAACATCTAAGTTTAGGCATGTCCTTGCTGTACCAAAGTTGTAAGCCTACCCACTGGGACTCTGCTTCATTCAGGGGACAGCGACAGGAGATCTGTCCCACCCAGGATCTGACATACTCTCGGGAAATCCGTTTCTCACTGTCAGCAAGAGAAGGAACCTGAACCTACCGTGACTGTAACTCGGGTACCTCAAGCTGTTGCTATACAGGTTTTTCTTTCAAGCGCACTGCTCCTCAGTCAGCAGCCACTCCTAGTTACCTTTGTCTGCATCTGTGCCGAACCCTTAGTAAGGGCACTACTCTTGCCTATGTTACTGCATGACTGGACTGGGGGGCTGAGGGAGGCCTTTTATTTTTTGTTACTCTTTTTTAAAGCAGACAGTTTTCCAGTCTGGTTCACGAACATCCCAGTACAGCACAGACAAGTACAGAAGCAGCACGGGAGGGACAACAGGCAGCCAGTGTTGGCAGCTCAGAGGGGAGCGTTTGTGAAAGCTCGTGCTTTGGTAGCTGCCAATGGGTTAACTGGGACACATCCACATTCTCGAGTGGAAAGCACTGGAGGTAACCGTTTATTGCCATGGTGTGCTGTCTCCAGCTTGGCGAGCGTTTGCTACAGGCAACTGGAAATTCAAGGACAAGCAGAAGTGTATCAGCCCTACCTACCTTTGCTGAAGATAAACAGTGCGGAGGCAGCAGGGTGGCTGCAGGTCTGTACTTACTTTCAGAATGAGCTCCTTGGCTGAGTGGGACATCAGGATTCTGTCGCACCAGGCCGGACATCTCGTGTTCATGTACTGCTTTCCCTGGCTGGAGTCCTCGCTGTACGGGTAACTGCAAACAAATCACAATCACAACCATCATCAACTTTTTGCAAAGCAGCCTGAAACCTCTCACTCAAATGACCACACTAATTAAAAAAATTAACTGGCAAAAAGCAGCTCTTTTAGACACTTCTCATACTTACTTACCTTTCTTTTCTCTTCCCGATTGCTTTCTCATGTGCTCTTTCTCTATTTCTCTTATCTACAATCCTGCTTTAGGCCAACATGTTAAGACACATACAGTTTCAAAATTCTCACCTCCCACCTTCATTTTTGCACGTGAGAATGTTTAAAGACAGCAGACTATTGATCTATGTGAAAGTATGAAAATCAGTTCATCAACAGCTCAAGTACAGTGTAGGGTGTTAGCTATTACTATGGAAAACAAATAGGCAGAAGATGAAAAAGGAAACTTAGGTTAAAAAAAAAAAAAAGGTTATTTTCATGGCATTTCTTTGCATGAGTCTCTCAAGGAGAGCTATCCAGGAATAATTTAACAGAAAACAGAGTTCAGAGCACTGGGACCTCTGCAGCTGTACAGAAAATTCACCTGTATGGATTCTCTAAGGCTGACAGAAAGGAAGGTATGACAAGAAAGCAGGCTTTTCAGGGGATTTTCTCAGAAACAAGGAATTAAGAATGTGTTTTATGGAAAATGATGCTGACTACATAAGATTCTGTACCTTTACATGAAATTGTGTTAACAAAAAGTAAATTATTTCATAAAGACATCTGGAATAGATACTGATTAAATGGTAGTTATGCTGTGGAATCATTATAAATGTGCTATGAGACCTCCAGTGCATTCTAACTTAGCTCTAAAATGCAACAGAAAGTGTTTATTTTAACCTACGGAACAGCCTGACATAAGTTAACTCAACACGCCCGTGTGAGCCCACAGGCTGGAATCATCTACAGCACCTGAAGTGGCAACCTCTGGTTCAGCTGTCAGGGGGCTGAGGCCAAAGTTTTCCTCAGATGATCCAAATCGTCTCACTAGTTTAACAGCACAGAACTTCCAGTCTGATGGTGGCTCATCATGCTGGCCCACCGTTTGCCCAGACCCTTTCCAAAACGGGATAGGTAACGCGCCAAAGAGGGGGTTTGGAGAAATCCAGAGGGTTTGTGACAGGCTCAATTTCTTGAATATTGGGTCTGAAGGAATTTAAGTTTGTCCTTGAAAAATGTCTCTTCTCTAAACAAAACCCATAAGGCTGGTGTATATGATCTACACTTGTATGTGTGGGTGTATTTAAAATGACATTTGCATTTTATTCTGCTCATCACTGAATTCATAAAGGAAATACTGAGGCTTTCCTGAAATGTGTGTTAAAGTAAAATTTCTGGTATTGTAAAAAAAGGGTTTGCATGCTTGAAAAGAAACTTATTTACCACCCTCCTTGGTGTGATACTCTGCAACTGAGACGTATAGCCTTCTACCAAATGGGTTTACAAGCTACACTGCCATTAAAAAGATTAGCCATGGCAACCATCCAAGAAAAGCGTACTGAATGTATTGGAACAAACTAGTGATCTCAGTACCTTTTCCACCCCATCAAACCTAACAAGACTTATTTTCAAAACATATTATGAGAATTCAATTTGCTGCTTCACTGACATACAGAAGTACAGCTTATTTCTGAGTGTCTGTGAAATATTTTGATGATGTAATACTATCGGTAGTAGAAGCTCTTTGTCTGCAAGTTATGGGTTGACTTCTTCTGGTAACCTCTTACTTTAGTTACTCGGGAACCCCACATAACTGAAGCTACCTTTTATGACATAAAGTATAAGAATCAATCACATTTCATACGATCCTTCCTTTTACAGCATTAACTATATGGCTTTTAAAGTATGGTGTTTCGTACCTGGAATGATCTGTTACTGCTATGTGTTAGAGCATTTCATCCAAGAGCCTATACTCTGTGAAACTGTATTTATCAATTTGCTTTATTGATCTTAACATTTTCACAGGGTGAAAACTTCTGCCAATTTTTCAAGGCCTTTAGCACTGATCACCCAGTCAAGAAGTTACTGTAGTTTACAAGTCTTTGACAAATCAGGTTTCTAATGGCTGGGACAGAGATGAAAATAAATGCTGCAAAAGTTATCCAGACAAAATGATCTGTAGGTAATAATTTAATAAAATAAAGTGGGACAAGCTCTTTTTCTTATAAGGCAGCATCCTTCCTTCAGGCCAGACGTGTGGAGCATTCTGTCTTGCTGCACTCTAACGAATAAGGCTTCTCCCTCCCCACCACCACCTGTTTGGCTTGCGCAAGTCTCACTCTCGGTGAAATGCTGACACAGACATAATAAAAAATCCTAACTAGACGCTCCCCCCAAAATAAGGAAAACTATTTGTTCTCCTCTTCCCTGCTCTACAAGAGTCACAAATACTTTGGAATGAGGAGGTTTCTTTTGGAGACGGGCTCAAAAAGCGATCATAGCTAAATATGACTCAGAATTGCTGGGAGGGATTCTTTTTTGTAACTTAACAGGTTTTGGGGACAGGAGGGTTTAGTTTATTATGTGCCATTTATCTTACATAGATTTAATCTATTAATATAGATTGCAAATAAAAGCTCCATTAGAGGTTTCTGAAATAAGACTGTCACTGAAAAAGTTTTCATGAAACACACTCCTGAGTGTATACTATTCTAGAATAAAACTTCTCAAACAACATACACTCCAGCAGTGTATGGGTCTCCATCATGTCTCCATCATCCCATTCCGTAGTTAAAGGAACAGCGGAATGAAAATCCCGTGATTCCTTCCAGAATTGAATCACCTTCTTGTGAACTCTGAAGCTTTTACTTACTTGGTTGGAGCATCTATAAGGGTTTTCTCTTCTATGGATACTCTGGTGTGTTACATGATGTTACATCAGCTTCCCACCAGCTGATGGGATTCAAAACCAGTCAACAGAAACAATCGAAAGAGGACACAGACAGCCGTGCAAGCATTTCAGGAAGCCAGGCTGATGACTCCGGTGCTGCCATAGCAGGAAGATGTTGCAAAAATCAAAGACACAAGGAAAGCACCTGAAGCCTCAGCACTGCCCACAGAACCAACTCCATTTCAGTCTGACAGGCAAAATCGTCGCCAGAATGCAGCCTTGGGGGTGCTCCCGCGCTCCGGGCAAACACACGGCTCCTGAAGTCAGGGACCTTGGCCCCGTGGCTGGGAGGCTGCAGAGTGCCCGACAGCACAGCTACCCGCAGAGCATGTATTTCAGAAGCTGCGGGACGCAAAGTCATGACGCTCGTTTTGCCTCTTCCAGGACAGCAACTGCCCAGATAGCACAGACTCAAGGTGGTACTCGAGAAAATGGAAAATATTTCCACTGACTTCAATGGGCTAATCAACATACGAGTGTGCTAATACCTGCTTCTATTTGACTACTAACTTTTTGTTCTCTCTAGGGTGGCTTCATGATTTACCTCCTCTTTTCCTTCCTTTCAATCCCACTTCTCACCTGCTTCTTTGAAATAAAGTATAAATAGTCTCTTTTAAGACTAATGTAAATTTAAATTTGCGTGTGTGCAAAAAGCAGAACTATTTTTGTAATACACATCTTCCAAAAGACATTAAGCATAAAATCGTCTGCTGTCAAGTGCACTAAAATACCTTTGTTTGGCTGACATTTCTAGTCTCTTTTAACACACTCATTCCAGGCAAGAAAGGAATTCAAAACTCAGTTAATAATTCTAGTTAACAGATTTTCTGATCTATGAATTGTATAAACAATTACAGGCTTGATAAAAACAACTGCAGATCTGATAAAAATAATTCTAAGGGCTCTACACCAAATAATCAAAAGTTAAAAAATCCAGTATTAATCTCCCAGAGGGTAAGCATCATGGCACCTTTCTGTGCATGCACTGTTAGTCTTGACCATCAGAACTACGACTGTGGCAGAGAAAAAGGGAGAACCAGCTCTCTCAATCCCATGACCAGACAGGAAAGAATTTTTTTTTTTTTCTTCTTTCAGTAGCATTCTGCCTCATCACAATCTACCTTGTGCAACGTACAGAAAACAATGATCTTGAGAAGGAATTGCAAGTGCTCATGTAAAAATGATGACACAACAGATAAAGGCCTCTAGGTACCACTGAAATATAGAATATAAATAGATACAATGCTAACACATGCAGGTGCTATAGAGAAGACTGTACACACTTCCTAACTTTAGCATTCAGTATGGTTACTGTTTTTTACAGACACCACATTACATACATTTAAAAATACAAATGAAGAAATAAGGAATTCCATGTGGAACAACTTTTCTGACATGTCTAAAACAGTGGCAAAGTTGAAATGTAGGATCTTAGCCACTCGTGTTAGCTGAATAACTAATAGCAAGAATATTCTGTTGTTCTCTGCATATGCCAGGCAGCAGAGTTATGCAAAATATACTTTGACTGTATATGCCTCTGGAAGATGGGCAGACAGGCAGTTCTGGAGCTGGAGCATCCATGCAAAAGGCCTGTACGATTTATCTCCAGTTGTTCAGGATTTGTTTTTTCTCAAGACGCTCTCTAGCTGCTTTTCCACCTTATTTCACAAACTTTTGTTTCAGTTACACTCATTTTATTTAACCAGAAGGATTACTGTCAGGTGGGCTTTCTGAATAAAATTTCCAAAAGGTACTACTAATTCAAGCAACATCATTAATGTAATGCTAAATGTTGTAAAAATTTAACCAAACGCTTTGAGGAATTGCTACCTACCTCTGTTAAGAAGGAACAGGCTGTCCAATGAACTACTGGTATTACAGTTAATAAGGATGAGAACTACTTGGCAATTGTTTGGGGAAAATAAACCATTAAGAGCATCAGTAATATGACTGCAGTACTGCTGTTGACAGGTATTGTCAAAGATGACTGGATACCTTTACAAAAAATACTTACTGCAGGGTGAAAAGTCTTCTGACATCATAAACTATCCTGTCAGCAGTGTTTTAACTCGAAATACAGGCCAACAATACTGTGTATATAAATGCCTCCTTAACTGGCATTTCCCATCAGGAAAAATGCTCATAATGAACTCTTCTCTTGTGCAAGAACAGATAAAAAGTGCTACTGAGATGGGTGAAATGTACTTTCTAACAGGAAACGATTAATTCACCCTGGCGTGTTACTGCCTTCGAAGCCGTCTGTCACAGGCAGTTCAGCTCCCCGCTCGGCTTTGCGCGGAGCCACACGGCGAATACGCCCCGCTGCTGGCAACGCGTTCTGGTGCTGCGCCGGGGATTCGGCTCCCTGCGGTCAGGACGTTTCCAGCAGTGCCGTAGGAAGTGTGACAACACCCACTAGGCAACAGCAGGGACAAATGCACCTGTGCCATCTTTTTTAGTACAATGAACGTCGGTCTGAAAAATTGTGCATCCTACCTCTAGATTCATATGCAGATGTTGAGGCAAACTTTGCCATGTTTCAGGGAGTGGAAACGCCTCCTGTTCAAAGACCAGTTGTTCTCATCCACTAATTGTCCCCACATTTTATATCACATTTTCTATCATATTATATATGTTTCTAATACAAAATATTTGAGGTAGGATGGAATTACAAAGCATTGATGAAAAATGAGCTCTATATGAGAAGAGCTGAGACAGAGTTTTGATTTGGTCTGTTTTACTTTTTAAACTTGGGTATGAGTCCTTGCATTTGCTAAACCTTCTCTCACTTTTAAGTCTTTCTACTTACGTAAGAACCTGAGAGAGAACTTCAAAGGGGGAAAAATCCCAACACCTTTTCATCAGAAAATTATTTACTCTTCTCGTATTTTGTATGAAAATCGTTGGACCAATTTACCTTTAGCTCTGACTCACTTTCAGATTGTCTAAAATGCTTCTACCAGAAGCAAGGACAGTGAATGTAGGCTGCCAGTTCAAGCTCCGGGTCCTTTGAAAGTTGTAAGGCCAAAGATATAAATAAAAATATTTCGATATTTTTAATTCACAAGGTCTCAACTCTGCGTTAGTGTGAGGTGGTACATGTGTGTGATTTCAATAAAATGCCATTTGACCGATCAAAGTATGACATCTAATTTTTGTCAGCTTCCAGATCATTAGTTTCTTCTTCCAAACTGAGTTACCATTTTATATTTCCCTGAATCTGAAAGGGAGATTTGGGTTCCCTAGTTCTCTTCCTAACAAATGACCTTATGTAATTTATCTTCATATGCTCATCTTAGGCAGCAGATAGTTAAAGCTAAGCAACAAGACACTTTGGTATTTGAATTAAATTAGCTGCTTCATATGTACCAAAATAATAAGCCTTCATGATGCTCTGCCAAGCTAACTGGCCACGATATGCCTCTCACTTAAGCCAAATCAGGAGGGTAAACACAGTCCTGCAAACACAGCAGTTAAAGGACAATGCGTTAAACAGCTGCTGCTTGCAAAGCCTACACGAACACCATGGTGATTGCACCAACAGCCGGAGCCAGAGGTGACAGTAAAAAGGGAGGTCACCTGGGCAATCCAGCAGCAAAGGGTGAGAAGGGTAAATGGGACCTGGGCCGTAACTTCGAGCACAACACGAAATGCGAAGGCTAACGACACACTGTTATTCTCTGAATCCTTTTTATAGATGTATGTCGGGCATATTGCTTTTTGGCTTAACATACTTCTTTCGAAAATATACGTCTATAATTTGCTTCAGAGTTAACATTTCTGGATCACCAGTGTAAGTCTGAACGTTTTTCAGTTTAAAAAAAAAGAAACTCAGAGCCCCTTTCTTTTTCCAGTAAGCAACAACTGGCCCTTTACTTTCTGCCCAGAACGCTCCCCATAGAGAAAATCTCCCTTTGCCGATTCCCAACGTCCTACGGCCACACCATGACGGTGTTGTGGACGTGTGCTCGTGCCTGCACCATCCTGCCAGACAGTACATCACCTGTGCCGGAGCGAGAGGCTGACACGCGGCTAATAGCAACTGGCACGCTACGCTTTGCCACTCAATCCAGGTGTCGTGGAGAGGCCCAGCTAAGAACATGGATCATTCAGCAATACTAATGCCTCAGCAAATGGACAATGACTGACACGCTATTGCTTTAATAACAATAATGCTGTACTCCACTAAATATATGTAATACCGCTACTATTACAAGTGGATAAATGTAATTATGAATAATGTTGGCTTGTTGGGAAGGACCCAGTGCTGGCTTGTTTCAGGAAAACAGTCTGATGTTGCTATATGGACTGTGATTGAGCTAAATGTCTTCTCTGGGAATGTGCTTGGCTTAGAGTAAGTTACTTTTGGGCTATAATTTACAAATTCTCATACTGGAAAAAAAAATTTCTGCAAAGCTGAGGCAACAGGTGTGACAAGGTTCAGGTTCCAAAATACTGGGCTTTTCAACAGCCCTTTCAGACAGGAATACAATGAATGGCCTGGTTAGCACCAAAGACCATAATATGTTTAGAATTTGCTTTACTTTCTGCTCACAGCATGCTCTGTAATCCTCACCTTACACATGGCATATAGTAATATGCAGTCCTCAAAACTTTTTTACTTCATTGATTTTTCTCTCCTTTTCCCTTTGCCACAATTCCTTAGATAATTCTATCCTGTTCCTCACAAACTGAAGAAAGGCCCTATTTTAATTTGGAAATTAATTGAGGATGATACTGAGAGTGGTATTGCTTTAATGTGCAAAGAGAAATGGGGATAAGTTCTGCCTGAAAACCATTTTAATGATTAAATTTTATTGTTTTGGAGGAAATAACAACTGTCTTTTTTGCTTCCAGCTGGGAAGCTGTTTCTGTGCTCCAGCCTTAGATGCTAGAAGAACCCAGACAAGTACACGATGTCCTGGGGGAATTTGTTCCTTAGGGGCTGAGGGATCCACTGGCGATTTAAGACACCTCACTAATACCCAGAAGGTGTTTTACAGTGCATGAATGAATATGAAGTATTTATATCCAGTGGAAAATACTTAATTGGCAGGAAAAAAAAATATGTGTTGTAGAAGTAACCGATAAAGGAAGCATCAAAATCATCGCTTTAACAATTTTTAATCTATTCAAGTGCCTAACTCCCCCTTTTGTGAGACAACAGGACCCAGAAGCATTACTGAAGTAATGTTCTAAGAAATGGGAATCCTATTTGCTTCAGCAGTGCTGCACCAGTCCTGGCAGCAGGTGATTTGTGTACTCTGGAAACATGGAGGGCAATTGGTGAGGATGCTGGTAAGTAAAGGCAGCCATGGAAATCTAAACCATCATCTTGCCTTATGCACAATGGCACCCACAGGGCTGGGTACAAAAAGCAGAGCTGTTCTGCCCTGCATGGTCTCTGCAGAAGGGAAGGAACGAGTGAGTGCATGTGAAAATGGCTTTGCTTCATGCAGAGCAGACTGGCTCACTCTGTCCTGCGAATTAGACCAGGAAAAACAAAACAAAACAAAACAAAACTATCATTGTGCAACTTACTAGAATAAAAAAAAAAAAAAAGGTCATGGGACAAAATACAAGGGTAGAGAATAAACAGATTATAGGCCAAACAGGATTCTGGCAGAATAAGGGACCAGAGCCAGAGAGGATTCCAAAGGAGAAACACTCTTCTAAGAGTAAATGAGATTCAACCTGTCTCCTGGTGAGGGATGTCAAAGCCAAGATACTGCCAGTGCAGAGGGTCTGATTGAGAAAAATATCACTCAGAGGATATCTAAGACACAAACATATGTCCAGCCAGTAAATTACATGACAGCCTAATGCAACAACAAACAAGAACAGGTCACTTTAAGAGAATGATTAATACATGAGATTACTGTGCATGCAGACTTATCTGAAAGCAAACCTTGTAGGTGGGTGTGAACTCTTGCTAAAGTCAGCCCCTATCTTTGCTCTACAACAGCTACAAGAATAATTATAATAATTAATGGAGAGCAGTGATAAAGGCAACAATTGCCCACCTGTATATTGACTGACCACAATGTCGTTACTTCTTTTTTCACACCTACTGCCTTTTGCAATGATTGCTGACTACTGCAGCTCTTTTCCAGCCTCACACCAGGCTTGCTGTTTGCTCACGGCCAGGCTGTTCAGCCCATGACTGACAGAGCTTAGAGATTTTAAAATTCTGAATTGTATTTAGTCTCCGATGGGTAAGGTTGCTACGGGCTACATTAGATTACAAAGGGTAATGAGATGAAAACATGAATATTCACTATATAAGGTAAAAGGCCTCAAAATATAGGAGCATCGGAACGGGTGAATAACGTCTGAAAAATACTCCACAGAAGGGGGTCTTTATATTCTGTGTAACGATAGCAGACTTGTACTGCAGCCTGTGATTTCTTGTGAAGCTGCGATTCCTCTTCCAGCCTGCCTCTGCCTTTGGCACATTCAGGAGGACGGAGGAAGGATTTACCGTGGCCGAGGGCGCGTGGTGTGCTACCGCTCCTGTTCTCAGCCCAAGGGAAGACAAACGAGGAAAGGGGGGGCTTTGAGGAGGGTAACCTCTTGACTGGGGAGAGGAACAACCGCTGCACCTTCTGCAGCCAGCCAGCCCTCCCTTGGCAGGCGCCTGGTGATCCCGACTTCGAGGTACCGGGGAACCCCTGAGCGTGGAGGCTGCTGCCCGGGCAAACACCTTCAGTGCGTGCAGGCCGAGGGCTAGCAGGCGACGCCTTTTTTCCTCGGGAGTCCATTCTCCGCATCACCCGCATGCTTCTCTGTGATGCGTGGGTTACACAGGATGGTAAGCTGAAACTATTTAAGCTCGTACTTACAGAATTAAAGGGAACTCAGAACTGAAGAGGAATTTAGAAAAATGCCTAGATCCTAAGGGCCCTG
>KL283009.1:16275-29492 GCA_000699545.1 Podiceps cristatus | reverse complement strand
TGAACAGAGAGGAGATAACTGACAGCCTTGCAAATAAAGCAGATGCTGCAAGTTCTGTGCTCAGGCAAGGCTTTGTTCTGAATGTTTTGAAGGGGTGACTGCCTGACCGCCGCTCCCTCCGCGCCGCAGCAGGATGGTCACGCAGGGCAGCAGGAACAATTCACAAAAG
Source organism: Podiceps cristatus (assembly GCA_000699545.1). Lineage (NCBI taxonomy): Eukaryota > Metazoa > Chordata > Aves > Podicipediformes > Podicipedidae > Podiceps > Podiceps cristatus. The sequence continues at coordinate 29,323 of KL283009.1, read as the reverse complement.
ATCAAGCAGACATATGGTCTTAAGCTAAATTACAGTTTTGCACTGGAGAAGAACAATAGTTTTGTTTTGAGTTCCATAAGTATGCCTGCAGAAATGCTATTTTTAGGTGTGGCTCGTAGGAGAGTTCAGAAGTAGCTTTGGAATCCTTCCCATGTACAAAGTTGACTGGAAAGAGTCCTGAAGCTAACACTCACTATCACAGAGTCCACCAGGACCTGGCAGAAAACCACTTGCATATACATTAACATGAATTTACTGCGTTGCCTCAATGCCATTCCAATTATAGCTACAAATTCAATTTATAACTATAAAAACCCGTAACTGTAAACTCTCATAGAATTATTATTGTATGTTTAATTATGATCTAATCCAAAATTAATGCATGAATAAAAATATTGACATATGTACATAAAATTCAACAAAAGCCATTTGCATATTGCTTAGTAGTTTGAAAACTTAAAAATGAACAACTGTTTAGAAAGGGCAGAAAAAAGTCAAATCGTGGATTAATGGCTAGATAAAAACAAAGAACTTCGATTTAATTTATACCCAACTAAGCCAAAGTGGTAATTCTGAAAATCCTCATTCAACCGCCATCTTATCAACCATGCCGAGACTCTGGCCTCCACTCCTGGAATTGCTTTTCATATTTTGTCCAGTGAAATTTTCCTGCAAAATGCAGAAGCAACCCAGAGAGCAGAACTCATCTCCGCTCCTCCATTCACAGGCAGATGGCTGCCCATGGGGTGACAGCATCCTCTGCTTTCGTACTTTCGCTTTTTGACCTTGTGCCTGCTGTATTCAAAATGAGTAACCCAAAGTAGATATGCCACATGGGTAGGAAAATACTCATGCAGCAGCCTGACAGGGTGCTTTTCTTCTGAACTTTCGATGTGAACCAAAGGGAAGTAAGCATTTTACTTCTTGTTTTGAAACTTCTCATGACAAGTTTCAACCTGCAATAAATTGTAATGGTCATTATAAACTTATAAAGCATCGAAAAATAGCTTTTCTAAATATAGAATTGGCTGCCCTGGCTTTCAGTGATTTAAGCCAGCACTACAGGGTTATATTAATTTAGCTGCACTGTGCCTTTATGCAGCTTTTCACAACTGACAGCCAACACACCTCCCCACAGAGGGTTTACACAAAGGTGAGTCCTCGCTCAAAGGATCAAAAAGCATGGAAGATCTGCATTAACCTGTTAGGGAGGGCATCAGCTTGGTTTCTGTTCTCTTTCAAACACCAAACAGTGAAAAGACAGCTGTACAGCAATGTCCTCATTTTCTCCATGGCTGTCTAGACTTGGCAACCAGCAATTCAGGGAAAGACACCTCTGGTACCTCAATTTCTTTACAGAAATATCTGTACTAGTGCTTAGAGACAAGCAAGAAGTCAGTATTTTTTTTTTTTTTTTTTAAAAAGGTATTCTTGACACAGTATAGGGTCTCCACTTTCTACAGAGTTAAAAAGTAACTTTTTATTTCGTACTTATTACAACACCAAAATTTTACTGTTATGAGCCATTAGTACAGGTGCTAGAAAGAAAACAAGAAAAGGCTTAAGTAAAAGTTCAGTTTTTAAAAGCTGGTATTAAAAGGCATGACAGAGTAGCTAGAAATATCCAAAGACCTATTTTTTTGTTAAAACCTGTAAATAATGATTCTTGAGATGTTTTCTCTAACAAGTGATAAGAGTTAAGCGCTCTCACTGATTACTGAATGTAGTTTACTAAGAACTGAAAAGAGACTTTACAAACTATAGTAAAGGATACTGTACATGAATTTTGAAGAGCGTAATGAAATCAACAACTATAAATACAGTGAAGAAGAATGAAAAAGCAGAGAAATATTACAACTCATCATTTCATTATGGCATTTTATAGATAGAAAATTACTCAAGAAGACATTTCTATTACTACTTATATTGAAATGCTATCTCAGTATAATGAAAAACTAGGAACAAGTTCTAAGCACTTAAAAATTTTAGGGCCCTAAATAAAAAGAATCTTGACCGTTTTTTATACCAGACAATTTGCCTTTTTTCTTACTGTATTTTATGAGAAAGCACATTACAAATGCTTTCTGTTTTGGTTTTCCCACTTACTAGTATTTTATTTTTTTCCCTAAATCCTGGACAGAAAGAGTGGCAACTCTTCCCTGTCACTCCTGTAAGGTCCCACGGAAGGTCAGTTTCCCTAACATTGGTGAGTATGGGAGATTTTTATCACCGTACTAAAGCCATGCAGCAGACCCCTTCCCCTGAGAACCCAGCACGCTGCTGTCTCGGCGTTGGTGTCCCGAGGCGCGTCCTGCGCCTGCGCCTAGACAGGCCCCTCGCCCCCTGCCCGGTGGGACTGCGAGCACATCCCCAGGGCAGAGTCGTGCCCACCGGCTCTGGGGCCACCACTGACATGGGAAAGCCAAATTCGTCGTGGGGCTGAGCAGGGCCCAGACTTGTCACGCCCGTCCCGACGGGTACCTGTGTGAGCACAAGCCAGATGAATTTACAGCCTGTATTGCGTTCCCGTCGGCAAAGCACGAGGCAGCGGAGCGCCGCGCGTTCAAGCTGCTGGCACTGAGCCGAACCGCCCAGCTCAGGCACCGGCTGTTTCTCTGAACCAGAACCAGTGAACAGCACAGCGCTGTGACATGACGTTACGCAGAGCTCACAGCACTTTATGAGAAGATGTTGTAACTCTTAAAGCGGAGTATGAAAATTATGGACAATGACTTGCTTATAAGAAGGTTCACCGAAAGAGCAAAGTAGAGTGATTTCCTTTAAAAATAAAATCTTACCAGTATAAAAATATATGCCTACCTGACTGTCATGGCTTCATTTGAAATTAAGGAGAAATGACAGAGAAATTAATTGTAAAAGATGCAGACATATTAATATAAAACAATTAAACCACAGAAATGTACAAAAACATCCTCTCCATTCAGATTATTACAACAGAAGAACTTCTTTTGTAATTTTAAATGAAAACTGAGAATATGCAAGAATCAGATTTGATTATTTTCTTAGTCTGTACTCTTAGGTACATAAGCACTTTGAGGACACCAAAACTTCCAAATACCTTCTAGAAAAGCAATACATTTACCCTCATGTTTTGTAACCACAGACTCAAAATTAAAATTAAATTCTGAAATACCTGTACAGTCATAACTGAGAAAAATACTATTGGATAAAAACCAATTCTGGACACCCTCTGTATATGAACAAGTCTTTGCAGTCTTGAAGAGATCTGTACAGCACACGAACGTGTGCTGGTGCTGCTGAAATAGGCAGGAATGGGGACGAAGGCGTGAGAATTCAGGAGCGGGCTCCCTGCCTGCGGTTAAGGACGAAGGTGCTGGTCAGAGCTGGCTTAACTCAAGGCTTTCCTCTTGAAGGAAGGCATTCTCTCCCATGCCTTCACTCTAACGCCTGGCGCCATGCAAAGAGACTGTCTTCCTATTTATTACTTTAACTAGGGCTTTGCTTGTTTTTTATGCTACAAAACGAGTGATTTTCAAGCCCTCTTCTGAAGAACTGGAGTTGGCTGTCCAACATTGCACTGGCTGGGAGGTCGGGACTAGGATCTCACGCTGCATTTGGCGTTATGCAGGGAAGCAAGGTAAAACGTGGGTCGATAACAGTGCAGCATGTTTCTATCTATCCATATATATACCTGAGATATCTGGATCGTGGTGTAATGCTGTTCTAGGTGTGGCGTGAAAACCAACCGAGAAAACTGCTCAGGGTGATTTGGCCCCACGGAAGTTAACCACAAAAATACCACCGACTCAAAGGAGTAAAGTGTTCAACCCCAGGCCAGCTACGGTAGTGTATCAGTAAGATCTCATGATAAAGTCCAGAGAATAAACAGTTTATGCTGATAAAAAAATAAATTTGTAAGTAACTTAGTCCGCTGCAACTCAAAGGGATGTGACCTTTTCCATTTATCTCAAGAGTACGCTGAATCTCAAGCATGCTTCTTGAGGGAAAAAATTTACCAGTAAGACAGGAATGCAACTGTGCTATTGATTTGTAGAACTCTGTGTGCAAATCAGGCAATTAATTGTATGCACAAATGATGAAGCAAATGAAAGAAAGAGAAAACTGTCCTAATTGAGCTTTCATTTTTCGAGAGATGTGAAATGTAGTACTAGATGTATTCAGTACCGTTTTAACCGAGATACTCTGTCTTCAATTGCTGGCCAGCATCCCAGGATGTAAGACCGTAACACCATGGATCAAGAACAGAAGTAGAGAGTAATTCGTAGACTGAATCAATAGACCATAACTAAAACATCACGTATAAAACAAATTCTGAAATACTACTTTAAGGCTATCATTACAATTACTTACAACTTCCTTCTAAATTCAAATGCTCACTAATTAAGCCCATAAGCCTGACACAAAAAGTGACTAGAGCTTTCTGTCTCTCCCTCCAGTGAAAAAGGCTTTGTCTGATGTGTTTGCAGAACAAACAGATGGACCATACACTTTCCAGCTAAGAATACCAAGAAGCTTAAAGAAGTAGTTTCTAAATATACAGGACTGATCATATCCTCCTTTGGTTAAAAATACAAAATCTAGTGCGACTAGATATATGACCAACATCCATTAAGCTCATAATTACAAACAGTATATAAAAGCAGCTAAGTCATGATAAGCTAGAGATCTTCCCCTTCCCAGCCCCCCCGAATGAAAAGAGAAAATGAGGGAAAATGAAGGAAAAACTACTAGGAAGTGAAACCAAGACATTTAGGCCATATATTTCACTTCTTTCTTGCATCAGTGAAAAGGTTCTAAGTTTAAAAGAAAATGTCCTATATTAAAACCACTGCTTTTTGCCTATTCAAAATACCTCGTTTAGCAGTTAATAGCACGTCCTGATCATTAGTTCAATACAAAGAGAAATAAATAAATCATACCTTCCAGGAAAATCAATGTTCTTAGTTTCATGAACAAAAGCCGGACACTGACCTGTAGTAGCTCTAATGACCACGAATCTGGTTCTGCAGTACTTTCCTTAGGCAAGACTTCTTACCGAGCCTGGTGCTCGTGTAAGGACAGCCGAACGGAAAGCAGGATTCCTGTGCCTATGACCCAGAATGCGAGGAGGGGTGCGTGAAAAAAAGCACCCTCATGTAAAGTTAATTTGCTCTTTGTATATGCATGAGTTTAGCTTATTGGTTTTACATCTTGTATTTTTAGCAATATTTTCATATTCAATTCTATTTTACCAATATTCTCTGCTTAAATTCAAGGAAATTGTGTTATGTAAGGTCAGTGTTAGCATCCCTCCGAGCTACAGAGGAAGTGCCAGCTTTCAGTATATAAAATTATTACTATTCATTATTATTACTATTACTAGGTATAAGAAGGAAACAGCGAGTAGCTGACGAAGCTGCATGTTTATCCCCTTCACTGCTCCCCCTCGATGTCGATGAGAACAGCAACCCCAGGGCCGGTTGCCTGCGGGCCTCTGGAGGTGGAGGCAGGGTTTGCCACATTACACCGCACCCCCCTTCCCACTCCTCAGGCTGCTCACACACCCCCCGCTGGGAACTGAGCGGGAAGAGAGAGGCGAACGGGTGACGCTGGAAATGACCCTTCATGGCCGTTTCCCAAGATCTGGACAGGGTCCCTGCTCAGACGTGTCTGCGTCCACCTTGGTAGTGCAGATCTTTCCTTGCGAGTATCTGAGCGAATTAAAGAGCTGTGGTCTGCAGACAACTGCTGAGTTCGGTGACCCTCAGCGCCGCAGTGCAGCAGCAGCAGCAACACTGCGCGGCGGTTTGGGGCAGGAAGTGAAGAATACCACCGAATTCAACTAAAGTAACTGTGCTTGGGGAGGTGGAATCCAATTACCAGGACTTTGGCCAGAACATCTGTCTAGACATCTACACTCTAGCAAAAATGTTATGGGATCTTTGATGGCAAGAAGTGGTCAGGATCTTGGTTTTTCATCTGATTGGAAAGACAACAGAAGCAAGAGTAATGTGACTGCTGGCTGCTGCCCCAGGCAGGATTCATCAGCAGCTCTGGAGAGCCGGTGCCGCCTCCGGCAGGCGGAATGCCCACGGCGGGCATCCTACCGAGAGCGAGTGTATGATGGCCCCTGCTGTGGGGGACTGAATGCAGAACCTGAGTCCATCACACCCCGTAATGCAGATCAACGATGGCTGGGGCTCAGCTGCCTCAACTTTAACTTTACAAGCCAAAATTGTACTTAAGGAAGTATTTCATCTCCAATACTGGTACAGTGTTCAAAAAACCCAAGGATATGAGCTAGATTTGGCTTTGTTTTTTCAAGGAAAGAAAAACAAATAATAAAACTGAGAAAGAAAGAGCTCGCAGCAGGGAATCTGCCATCAGAAGTTAAGTGACTGTGCTACGGCCTCAGACAGCTGTTCCTGTAGTTTCCCAACTAAGCCTGCAAGCACGTGAGCAGAGGAGGGGAGAGGAGATGATACTTAGCTCATATTACAGGGTATTTATTTCATTTCACTCATTACATCAATGAGACAAAGGCAAAATCTGTGTTTCATCCACAGGCATTTCTGGGATGGAACATTTTCACCTGGTCTTGCATTTTTTTACCAGAGGTTCATCTCCACTGTAGCACTTCATTTAATATTTTTGTTGTAGACAATAATGGACTCATACAGTAGACCCAGTAGCTTAAAATGTTAATGGTATCGAAATACATCATTAGGATGTTAATGCTCTGTGCCAAAGTATTCCGATACCGAGGCAGCAGGGAGTACAAATGCAGTTGACCAGTATTTACTTCCTCTTGCTCCTGTTCACGCGGTCCTCCCTATCCGCCCCCCCGAAGCTGGCTGCTCGTTTTATAGCAACGTCAGCAGTTCTCAGTCACAGCTCTCACAATCCCTCCTACTTACTCCCAGTTTAACTTTGTATTCTTTTGTCAAACATTTTCCATTTTCACCCAAGGTTTATCTCTTTATACAGCCTTACATTACACCACTGTCAAGCTTCATTCTGGCTGTACCTCAAGGAGAAGCGCCGTTACCTCAGCCTGACAGGGACTCCTCGGTACCCAGCATCTGACGCCTGACAGCAGCAGTCTATCACTCTCCCCGTGGACCAGTGCTAGGCAGGGACACAGAAAACCTTTTTCCCAGCTACCTGTTTTCACCTGGGAAGGGCAAGACCAACTTGCTGTCACATCCCATGGGCAGCGTCCTGTGGCCATCTTGCTCTTCCTACTGTTTTCACCGCTCTCCCCCAGTAGTCCCGATCATCCTTGACCAGTCCTCCCTCCTCCGCAGTCCCGTCTCATTGTCCTAGTCTCTCATCAGCTTTCCTCTTCTGGCTGCTTCTGCGTGTCTTGGTCTCCTTGCCTGGAGATCCAGCCTTGGCCTAAGGCTTCACCCTCTGAGCCCTAGCTCAGCCTAGCTACGCACGGCTCCCAGGGGACTCCTGCAGCGTTTCGGTTCTGGCTTTTCTTCCACCTGTACTTCATTCATGGGTGTTTCCCACCACTGCTTGCTCCAGCGGGGTGTAAAGGAGAGGAAGGCTCATTTATTACTTGCCCACAACCTCACAGGGCTTGGCCCTTGGTAGCTCCAAGGAAAATCCGGTGGTGTATCCAGTCTAGCTCTAATTTGCAAGAAACGTAACCACTAAAATAATAACAGAATCTCTACTGAGATTTGGGCATATTTGAAAAAGAAATTTTTCAAGGGCTTAGACCTTGGCCAGATGTTCACAGCGTTTCACAGACAGATCAAAAATACAACCTAGATACGAAGACTACTCACACCAAATTTCTGATCTTTGCTTAAGACCAGAATGACACCAAATCGTATTGACAGAAATGTTTGAAGAATCTGCAAAACGTTCATGCAACAACGTATTTTTGCCAGACTATGTTCTGGCCGAAAGCACTAATGCTGGTGAAATCAAGTAGAAAAGTATTTCTGGTAAAGAATTCCTTTCTGTTTCCTCTCACCTCCTTTTACCCTGACCAGGTACACAACTAATGAAATACAGAGATGTACACGCTGCTGGTCTTCTGTTATTGTACCCAATCAATAAGAACAATTTAGAACAGCGGTAACCTCTCCATGCATACTTCCATTGTCCCAGGGGATCAATATAATCAGTATCGCAGCTGGCTGGTGAGAAATAATGAGATTATTATAGAATCAGAATCGTTTAGGTTGGAAAAGACCCATAAGATCCAACCGTTACCCTTTCGCTGCAACGGCCCACCACTAACCCACGTCCCTCAGCGCCACATCTACCCGGCTTTTCCATCCCCCCAGGGACGGGGACTCCCCCCTGCCCCGGGCAGCCTGTGCCAGGCCCTGACAGCCCTTTGGGGAAGGAATGGTTCCCGATATCCCACCCAAACCTCCCCTGGAGCAGCCTGAGGCCGTTTCCTCTTGTCCTGTCGCTGTTCCTGGGGAGCAGAGACCGACCCCCCTCGCTCCAGCCCCCTCTCAGGCAGCTGCAGAGAGCGAGAAGGTCTCCCCTCAGCGTCCTCTTCTCCAGGCTGAACAACCCCAGAACAATAAAAAGGCAAGCTTTCAAAATTGTTTCTTAGTGTATGCCAAAACATCATGCTTTTCTGTCTATAAAGGACAAAATAGCAATCATTAAGAAAATTGTATCTATTTTTTTAAAAGTACATAAAAATATGGTTTTATCTATGATTTCTTGAACCTTATCTTTCTTTGCAAATGCAGTATTTCTTTCCCTTAAAAGCAACTGTGAGATTTGACTTCTTACTTCTTGGAAAGGGGTCATACATGTTTAAAAATGTAACAAATTTTCCATAGATTTCCCCTGAACAGGACTCCCATTTGCAAAAATCTTCGTTTTGTATGATAGCAATAGTTGTCTATTCACGGCTAAAATTCAGCTAAGGGACATAGCTGAATAAAATCATGCATGCGTATTAAAAAAGCCAAATTATTCTAATAGTAGTTATATAACATATTTACTGAAACTGAAAAAGCAGAATCCAAGTTCCTGTCCTCTCTCCTCGTACTCCTCTTGGGTCCCCCTTCAAGCAATGCCTTTAGGCTCCGCAGCCCCACAGGGAGCCCGTTCCTAGTGACTGCCATTGCTAGGCAGTTTTCAACAGCTCGAGGCAAAGACTGCCTTTATGGTTGCAATAAAGTATTTTAACAGGTTATCTGTGTCCAGTGCTTAAAAGTAGCCACACATCTCTTAGCACACAAGCACATCAGGTCTATTTTAAGAGCAGCTATAAAAGACAGGATCAGTGAATCCAAAGGATGAGCTACAGAGCACCATCGGCACGTGGCCTGTGCTGGCACTGTTTATGTAGTGACGGGAGGATGTGAGAAGACCAAACACTTATGAAAGGAACGAAGATCATTATCATTTCTACAATATGTATGGGAATTCTCACACTTTACCTACAGTGCTAGTAACAATTATCTTTTAGCTAGCTAGTTAAATAAATGGATATATATGAATCTTACCTGGGAGGAAATGAGATGTCCAGTTCATACAATCTGTCTTTAAAGACTGACAGCTCTCTGTCAAATTCTAAAAGCTATAAAAGATAGAAATAAACGTATTCACTCTTTAATGTTGAACTGAAGCAATCTAAAATTACTACATTATATAAAAGGAAATAAACAGAGACTTTGATTACACAGCTTGAGGTATATCCCTCATATAGTAGTTTTTTAAAACATAGTGCAAAATGCTCAGTACTATTTTGATACATAAACTATACATTGAGAAAAGTGTTCAAAAGACTTTTCATCTCGGTGAAACACGTAACACCGTCTCTTTACCTTAGTGACCTATATGTACACTTACTATTTCAAGATGGCTATTTTTTTTCAAATTTTATTAGCAATCTTTTCAGAGATAAACCAAGCTAGCATTAAAAAAGCACAGCAAACCGATATGCTAATCAGCCCACAAAAATGCCAGCAAAGAGTATCATATTACTTTATATTATCTTTAGCTCAGATAAGAAGGGTCAATAAACCCAAGGATGTGCACATCACTCTTCCTAAGCAAAGACAAGCAGTGGCTTTGAACAACGGTTTTGGGTGGCGCACGTCCGATAGCAGAAAGAGGGGTACACGGCAATAGGTAAAATGTGTTCCCAGGCAGCAGCCGAGATACAGTACCTGAAGCAGATATTCAACAGAGATGCTCATAAGCCTAGATTTAATCTCCTGTATAAATATTAGTCCTTGCCAAATCTGTTTTCCCTTGGACCTCTACAGAGAAAATAAGTATCTGCAGTCTTTTGTTCATAAACCCACTCAAAACAAGTCAATGATAATCGTCCACATTAAACCAGTAATTGTTCTGATGGACATAAACGACCTCATTTCAGAACCACGGCTGGTGGTAAGCCTGACGTCCAAGTGAATTAGCAAGTTAAAAGACAAAAAGCTCATAATTGTCGCTGTTCCTGGCCATCCCTCTAAGTGCCACTTTCTATTGCGACAAGCGTGTCGCCCGAGCAGTATCCCGTACAGGGCACCGTGTTTGCCCACTGCCCATTAATCATGTCCCATCTCACAGCTGTGCTGATACCATTGTACGAATGGCAGAGGTTCCCAAAGAAATGAGATTGTGTCCCTCTCCCCTCTGCCACCTCATAAATCATTCCTGAAACGTGCAATTAGCAGCTTCTTGTACACATTAATTATCTGTGTGAAAAGCAGCTACCTGAACCACCTGCACTGCTGATTAGCTGCCTCGTTAAGGCCCACCCAGCTTTTTTCAGTTTCTGGTTGCCATATTGCTGTATGTATGTACTTTTACACGAGGATGCCAAATAATGGGCAACTTTCCCTATCTTAGTGCATCTGACACCAAACGCTGCGATGGTATGCTGGAAAAGATTTTGCAATACAAATAACTGCAGATACTTGAACATGTTTTAACATCTGATCAAAAGCCCGAGTATGCAAGATGTTTGGATAAATATTTATACACACCTGCATGGCAACTTACGGTATGTATCTAATAATATGTTCGATCCTAAAAATGCTGGGATGGGTCAGCCGCTATTCTTACTGAAGCATCTCAACATACTTCAGGGAAAAATGGTTCATCATGCACATTTTCAGACTGTGATCCTGTACTTAAGTATGTATAGACAGATGTGCAGCCACAATACATACATACAAACTAGCTACGAAAACAAATGTTACCATCCCTTTGCTGCTCCGCATGTCTCCACCTTAAAGGTATTATCTGCTTAATGTGAATCTGGCATGGGAAAAAAAATCATCTACCATCCCCAGTTAAAACATTACTTTGAAATATATGTCTATTAATGCAGTGCAGATACATTTTTCCTATTGCTGCCAAGTAAACAGATCAGAGCAGGAAAGTGGAAGCATCCAGAGAAAAATTTCTGAAGTGTGAAAACTGTAAGGACTGAATAAAAGAACAATGCTCCATAGAACACAATGGTATAAATTACTCATGGGCATTCCAAGGGCTGGTGATGTTAAATAGATGCATTGTCCTCTCATGCCAATTCACACTTTCAAAATTTTATACATTCAGACTGTCCTTGCTATGACGGTATTTGAAAACTAAACGAAGGCCGGGGTTTAGAGGACTAAGCATTCATGTGCATTATTATCCAACAAAGTTTCTGATGCGTTTATTCGCTCCTGTTGCTTGTTTAGTTGTGTCTGTGCTATGCAGATGAGCTGCTGACGCTGGTGACAGAGTCTGGAGAGGACAGATAATAGGAACAAGACTGTATTGTGTGCTGTGCTCTCTATCACTTCCCCGAGTTTCCCCAGGTAGGAGGACAGCTTTACCCTGAAATGACAAAGCCTGAACCTCATGATGACCCAGACGGATGTCAAAGCCCAACTAGGTGCCTAGAAGAAATATTCTGGGAAAGCTCGTTGTAGACAATTCATCCTCACATGTAGAACAGTTAAATATTTTCACTGGATTATTTGCACAAACTTTTATTTTGTGCTATATTAAAAATAATTATTTAATTTTAACAAATTATTTATTTTTTGCTAGGTATAAAGTGACTATATTACAGTAACTGTCACCTTCTCTCCAAATGTGTCCACAAACTATGCAAACAGGCATCTGCTCATTCTTACGAAGGGCAATGATGATTTGTGCGTGAACCCCCCTAACAGCTTTTTTTTTATTTACCTGGTAGCACTGCAGACAGTGAGGTAGGTGGGGGGGGGGAATGATGAAAACTTGAACTGGGCATTTTGAGGAAATGCCAGTTAATTTTTCAGTAGAAGAGCACATTTCAACTATTACTTTTTTTTTTTTTTTTTTGGTATTAAAAGCACTTGGGTTCTCATTTAAGCCTGTAATCTCAAAATGCAAGATTATTGGTGAAAAACGAAGGTGTTCACAAGGTCTTGTCACAATCAGTTATAAATGTCACTTTCCCTCAACGCAACTTAGTAAGAGAAGGAACGGGACCTGACACGGGCATCATTTAATTGCATTTGCTTTTTGACAGGTACATGGGTGTCTGGAGCTCCTTGGCACTACAGAAAATGAATGAAAATTAATATAGGCCAGATTATACTGAGGAGAAGTCAGAATCTCACAGGGTAATGTCTTTATTTTTAAAGCATGTAAGATTGTATTTAAAAAAAACCCACCCAGAACATACTCTATTCATGGCAATTTTCAGCACAAACTGCTCACTTATTTCCATATTGTACACTAAACAGCATCATGAATAACATCATTGCTGTAACAGTAAACATGAGTATGTCTGTCAGTCTAAATGCCTTACAAATTACAAAGAAATTAAGTTCAAAGCCTAAAAATCACTATATTGTTCTATTTAATTTACTCATTATAAGATCAGCCTTAAGAACCAAATCTTTAAGGTGTTACATGATGTGCTGGGGTAATTTGAGCAATTACACAGAGATTTTAAAATGCTGTGGCTGGAAGTTAATTCCAGAACTACATGTCATACGCATTTCAGAAGACTGTTTTTTTCCCCAACTCAATTTCACCAATGTATTTATACCTAAATGATAGCAAAGATGACACAGGGCCTATGTTT
>KL283009.1:2315-16244 GCA_000699545.1 Podiceps cristatus | reverse complement strand
GAACCCATTGAGTTGCTGATATTATGTCAAAATATTTGCTCTACAATGTCCAGTGACCAGCCCAACAGGAATGTTTGATTAACATCTTCCAAATGAAAATACCATCCATACATACAGGTAATATATCTATAGTTAGCTAATACCCCATGAGACATGGAGATACGACACCTCGGGGAATACAGCCATACAGTATGTGTAAGAAGGCACGCAGCATGCATCCACTGGCCTGTGATTGCGAGAAAAAACCCACAGGGCAGAATATGACTTTTAAAAAAAGGTTAAATTTACTGATAGGATTTTATAGTCTAAAGTTATGTTTTTCCATTTAGCAAACTTCATGAGACGAATGCTTCAATTAGTTTGTATACTCAAGCTCCTATTGACCTGAACGGGCATTAGCTTGATATCAATGAAGTTCTCTGCACAGAATTATAGAATGACTGCATTTGTAGTGAAGAACATTCCTTATTTAATTTGAGTAGAATTAAAAGCATTTAGGGCTGTTCCTTATATCAGCTGCAGTGCCCATCATGTCCTAAGGGAATTATCAAAACTGTTATTTTTCCAGGCAACTGTGTCACCTGTAAAAGCTGCTGAAGAAAGTTTATTTTTTTCCTCCTTTTTTGTCAGCACTACAACGTACAAGTGCATTGATTTATGTGGAAGGGTGGAGGAGAAGGCAACGCACGGTACCAGGACATGTGGTCCTGCACAGGCACTGTCTGCAGAACCTGTACGTCATTAAGCAGTGTGTGCTTTGGCCAAAGAGCACAATTATCAGGAAAACTAAATTTCAGTATTGTGTAGCTTGACAGTAATCACAGGATTGTAACAGAGTTTACCCAGTTGTAGAAATCAAGGTAGTTTTGCTTGCTTCCGTTTAAAGCGATGGGGCACTCTGAAAAGGTCAATGTCTATCGGTATGCTGCCACCTTGGCTAAAATCACACACGTATGAACCCTTTAAAACAGGGCAACTTAATTCAGTCATTGGAGTAGAACAACGGCAATTACTCATCAAGACCTACAGACCAAAGTCAGAGCACTGGTAGATCAGAAGGTGATATTAGCAGCATTTATCAAATCCATCTGCAGGGCCCACCAGAGAATTCACAGCTGTGAAAGGGAAATGAAGTTTCAGACCAAAAAGAGGAGATGAGCATACAAAAATGACCTTAGAGAATTAAAATACGTGGACACTGGTCACTGTAACCTTCTTTGCCAGTCTTGCATAGCACACGATTTTTTTTTTTCAAGAGACTTTGGAAATACAGTAATTTTATCCAGCTTTCCAGTCAAAGAAAAATATTTAGAAACTGAATCAGCAGTCTACTGACTTCAAATATAGGTCTGTGGAAATGCAGATCCCTCACGCTTGTCCATAAAAATGTCATACACTACTCTGGCCTTATTTTAAAGGTACTGTTTTCTCTAGCTAAGACACTGTAGAATGATCCATTACTATATATTTTTAATCTTAATTTTCTTTTTCTCATAAAGCTGTTCTTCAAAATCAAGTTTCACAGAAAGAAGCCAAAATTATTGAATATAAATGTACCACTTGCACTGCTTTTGTGTATTATTATATTTCCGCATATTTCTGAGAATTTGTCTATACATCCTGAACAGCAGTGTTGCCAAATCATAAACTCCTACATAAATGTGGATATATGGCACACAGAGAAACTGCACCAAATACACTTTTTTTAGCATTAGAAAAGTTAGGCACAGGCAGTATATGACTGTCAGCACTGAAGGCTCCCTGTTCCTGTACTAATTCAGAAAATCCTTGATTTCAGTGGAAGTTTCCCCAGGAAAATGGTGTTTTGGTTTTGTTTTGACAAAATGCCTCTCTCTCTCTCAGGAGACAATCCAACGGTTTAAAGAACATGAACATTTTCTAATAAGCATTCCAACTTTTTCAGGCAACTGCTCTGGAAAATGCATTTAAAAATAGTATTTCTGTTCTGGAAATCTTTAGATTGCTTAAAATGCCTAGAAAGAATCACACTTTCTCTTGATGTCCATGGATCACTAATTACTGGAGACTACTACTGGCTCTGGCTCATTACAGCTCCCTTTTCTGTCTCCTTGCCCGATTTCTCACATTCCCACTTTCCTCACCCTCCTCACACCGGAGCCTGGGTTGGGCTGCAGGGCACGGGCAGCTGCCGCTGCACGGCTGGCTACCGAGGGCCACAGGGCACAGGTCCCTTCCCGCTGAGAAACGGTGCCGTGATGCCGGGCGCAGCGAAGCCACACTGGCTTTCCAAAGCAGTGAGGAGTGTGGCTGATGGCAGGGCAGGGGAGTGCCTGGCACGCTGCAAAGGAACCGGCTCGAGGCTCAGGGCTTTCGGCCAGCACCAGGGTCTAACGCAAACGCCCCCAGAGTTCAAGTGCTGCAGCATTGCTCGCTCTGAAAGACGCTTAGTGCCTTATGATGTCTGTTGGTCCTGTAACACACACACCTGAACGCTGATTTGGATAATACAGTGCTGCCAAACTTTCACATTTTTCCAGGGGAGGCTGTAGCCCTTTTAGACATTTCACACGCTCAGATTTTGCATTTCATCTTGGTTTTCCTAATTGTCCTGTGTGCATCCTTTCAATCCAAGTCCGTGGACTTTGGGCTGACACTACCAGTATGGACAAGCTGGAGGTTAAACACCCTGCTGGCAGCTCCCCGGGCTCAGTCACCCTCTGACCTGCGACATGCAGCAGAGCACTCAGATCTTATCCCAGGACACTTTTGTAACTTAAAAAAACCCCAAACAAACAGAACAAACCACAAAACCAATCAAAATCAGAATCCCGTTGTACTACTCAGGTAATTAGTTCTCAATAAGGAGCCTGAACTTAAGTATATGTAAAGAATAAACTAGTTAGTTGAGAAGTTAAAAGCAGGGCATCAGGGTAAGTAGAGACCCTCACCCATGCAGCAGCAGTTCCCGCATTACCATTCTGCTGACCGCAAAGCGCCTTTCAGACCCCGAGGGCTCCTGGCGGAAACGCTGCCCTGCGGCCGCCAGTCGCCTCCCACCCGTCCTCCTGCTTCACAGCACCCGGGAAGAACCCGAAGCATCTGAGACGCAGCCCAGCTCCTCACAGCTTTCGAGCACAGAGACTACCGCTCCCATCGCCCCACGCTCCAGCCTGACTTCTGTTACTCACTCTTCAGCACATCGATACGACGTGAAAGCAATTAGGCCTCTTGGCAAATGCCAGTTCTCAAGGAATACTAGCTGGTCAAGGTCTGAACGCATCATTCCCGTTTTCTAATGGTAAAAAGTGGATTTTGTTGCTCACCCTCCTGGGATTCCTGTGCTTGCCTTGATTTAAAAATCTGACTCTGCAAAACTGCATTCACGCAAACTACCTTTTTCAAAACTTTAGAGGAACAGACACGCTAGCATTATTGTAATTCATTCATGAACTGTACACAACAGCTTGTAATACAGCTCATTTGAAATGGCAAGAACGACTGAGTGGATGATAACTTTAAACCCAAAAGATTTTAATTAGGGATATCCTGCTTGCAAATGTGACAGATTCAGTGGATTATTTCACTAAACTGTACATGTCTGTTACTGTGACACATAAAATGGATTTGTACCATAGGAGCGTTAAAACCAGCATGTGTTGCCCCATCAAGTTGGCAGTCTGTGACCTCCAATTTGACAAAAGCATAAAAATATGTGGAATACCATTTTAGTATTACTTGCAGAGTGATAAAAACCCGGAACTTTCCTGAAGAAGGACTATGATCCGTGTTTCTTACTTGGGCAAAACTTCCCCTGAGCAAGGCCTGTGAGGCAGGCTTGGCTGAGGGGGGTTTTCTGGGGAACGGGCAGGACCCCAGAGGCACCTGAACGCCAGGCAGCCTGCTCCGGGGGCATTCGGGGAGCTCCAGTCATCCACCTCGTCTCCTCCACATACTGTTGGGCATCTTGAAAGGTCACCTAAGAGGTGTTTCTTTCCCGGAGGGGATTCAAATTCACACCCCTACTTCCCTGGAGCTGCCAGGCTCTCGCAGGCAGGGGCCTGCCCCGGCCGAGCCCGGGCTTGGGCATGCGGGTGACTGAAAGCAGCAGGGCAGTGAGGGACGCTGGCGGCCACTTGCGGGATGAGAGCAGATCTCGATTCCAGTCTTTGCTTCCTACACTGCTTTTCTTTCAACACCCCCGTAATGTAAAATACACAAACAGTCCTAAGACCAGGGACCAGATCCCATGTCTCTGCATCCTGAGTACCCCTCGCTCACCTCTAGCTGTACTTTTTGTATGAAGTGTCCTTAGGCATTACATTTCATGTTAAACTTACTATTTGCTAGTCCATACGTGTGTGTGCACACCTACGTGCACGCAGGCATCCATCTATGAGGTTACGAGGGGTACCTGGAGAGCGCAAAAGGATACTACTGCAGACAGTTAAAAAAAAAAAAAAAGCACCTTCCTGTCTGTATTTGGATTGCCGTAGAGTTCAGGCAAGATGTGGAAGCCTAGGTAGGGTGCTTCTGTATATGCACAAGTATTAACTGTACGGGATGACGGGGAGATCCATAAGCTCTCGAGGACTGGAATACAAGCGCCAGCATTGCCTCTCTGGATATCCTCTTGCATGTTGCAAAGGTTAAAAAGGGTGCATGTTAGCCGAGCATACCGACTACAGGCTGGACTACACAGTGCAAATACAGATGTCAGACCTCCTCTTTAGAGTATACTTAAAGAACGACCAATAGTGAAAAAAAAAAAAAAGTTCAGTACACCTGAATTAGCCTTGGGACTTACTATAACTGTGTAGAACAGGACAGGGGGACAAAAGGCCATGAAATAATATTTGTAACTTTGTGATATGGGCAAATGCTATACCAGAATCATTCATTTATTTGGAACATGAAGCTGGCAGTAAGCAGCCAACCCAGCACATCTGGATTGACTTCTGCTTGCAGTCTGGATTTATGTGAGAGCAATTTGTTGATAACACTTCCTATCTGTCATTACTCATTTTGCAGTTTATCCAGTGGCACATCAACTAACCACCAACTTAAGCACATACAATTCCAAGCATGGGAATACTGGTTTTGAGTAAAGGAATAGAGCACGAAGCCATTTTCCTACTAGTACTTTATGAAAATCAGGCATCTCAGATGACCACCTTAAATAACAGAGGCGGTTTCAGGATGCACAGGATTTCCTTATGACCAGTCCTAGGTAACAATGGTCCTAAGCAATCAATTTCCTTCCTCTACCCTAATTTGCCCTTATACATCATATTCAAGATTTTATCTGGACAGGGGCTGGTTGGCTCAGTGGATAAACCTCTGCCTTTTCACCTCTGGGATCACGGTTCAAGTCAAACCCTGATGAAATGCACTTGATCGTCCTAATCTAGTTCTTAGTGGGCAGTATTCCCATTATCTTTAAAAGGGTCAGAGCCAAGGCCATTGGGAAGAGTGTATTGTGCTATATCTTGTCTGTTGATTAATACATTTTCAGTGATGCCAGATCCTTAACCTTCATGAGCACACACATTCTCACAAAAAGCTTAATAAAAGTCTTTCATGGACTAAACCTTTCTTCTCAATTTGCATATAATTTCAGGATCTCCTGGCAATATTAAAAAAACCCCAGAAATAAATTACTTATAATTTAAAAGTAGGTTTGTCCGAACTGTTTGTAATAACACCTCTAAGTTAATTAGCATGATAACAGATCACTTTAAATCATTACTTGGCATAGGGAGAATAAGACCTTTATACTCAATCCATATTTGCAGCACATCATAATTTTCTTCTCATAACGTATCAACTGAAGCTGAACAGACACACAGAATAAAGGGAATCTACCCCGAAGGCTGACTTCACTTCTCAAAACATAGACATTGAGTAAGAACGTGCTGTCTGTAGAAATTTACTGTTTGTTCTCTGCAGCAAGAGGATTGCTGAAGGGCCACTGACAGCAGTGTGGAGCACTCTGCTTACTTTTTTTCCATAATAATAACAATTAAAGTAAGAAATGGAACCATTTCTGTTGCATGAATATCTAGGCTGGAGATCGTTGGGCTTTTCTGCCTATCTTGCATCTGTTCTGGAATTAATGTTGGTAAAAACAACTGTGCCCTCTGAGCCATCTGATCACCCAGGAGCTACCGCGCAGCGGGCCACCGCGGTCTAACCTCTTCCAGCTCCAAGCAGCAGAGGCCAGGGGCGGCCGAGGTGAAGGCTGCGCCATGCTGGCCCCGGGCAGCAGCTGCCAGCGGGAGCAGGGGCAGCCAGGGAAGCACGGCTATGCCACAGGCCAACCGTTTCCACCAACATCAGCGGACAGAGAGACTATGATCTGCATACGAGTAACATCAGGCTCCACTTTTAAGACTGAATTCACTGATGAATTCACTGATTACTTTTATTACACAGTTGTGGCCCAAATCTTAAGGACAGTACGTTAGTTTCTATCCGGATTGATTCTTTAATATGGTTCACATGAAAAATATGAATGTATACACCATTGCTCATTTCCGATTGTGGTTAAAGACTATAAAATTATCTCTAATGATTAAGTCATTCCTCAGTAGTCATTAAGAGTTCTTACATTCTTACTGTATATTTATTTAACTGATTACTGAAGAAATAACATTTAGCTTGTGGGGTTTTTTGTACAAATCAGTAACACGATTATAACTTTTTCATTAAATAATTATCCCTGGCTTGCTTTTCTTTTGATTGTTTTGAAATTAACAGGGAACTCCGAATCACAAGATATTTTGAAGAAACCCACATAAATGATTGATGATATGATTTATCATAAATGATTAAGGAATTCGGAAAAAAAAAAGTAAAAATGTAGAAGGGTAGATTTATTCAAGTGCTCCCTGCACACTGTTGCTCCCCTGAAAGCACCAGCATGCTTTTTATCACTTGAGAGCTGGCGAATCCAAAGCTACGACTAAGTTTTGTGTGAATGGCATCCTGGTGGGTTAGCGTGCGGTCAGGAAGAGCAGGCAGCACTGCAAACCCTCGCGGGCAGCCTACACAGGAGGCCTGGGCATTCCCCAAGTCCCCCTCGCGCGGGTGCTCCTCGTGCTCGTTGGGCGGGTGAGAACAGGGGCCGGAAAGAGCGGCGGCTGGGATGGTCAGGGTCCCCAGCTGGGGACTGCTGCCTCCCGAGGGGTGCAAGCCACCAGGTAAGATTAGAGAGGCCTCATCTGTTCTTTGCCCACCGTTCGTGGGCAAAGTCTCCGGAGCAGGACACGATGGTGCCGTACAGCACAGCTTGGCTATATCCCACCTTCAAGGTCAGAGCTGCCCAGCTTTTTCTCATTCAAAGGCAATAGTTTAAACTGGAACCTGTCTGACACTAAGGTGAAATTCTGCACGTTGCACCTCCTCTCATCCCACCTTTCTCATGCTGCTCTTGAACACCCTTCCCCGCAGCACCTAGGCACGGTAGTTCTGCTTTAGTATGGGAGTTACACCCTGGTCCATCGGATGTACAGTAACTCTGATGTTCAATTCACAACATAGGAATTAAATATTAAGACAATTTCGCATTACTGCTACAGCTATTTTCAAATAGGTTTTATCTTTT
Source organism: Podiceps cristatus (assembly GCA_000699545.1). Taxonomy (NCBI): domain Eukaryota; kingdom Metazoa; phylum Chordata; class Aves; order Podicipediformes; family Podicipedidae; genus Podiceps; species Podiceps cristatus. The sequence continues at coordinate 8,659 of KL283009.1, read as the reverse complement.
TTCTATCTGGATAAATCTGGGTGTTCCTTTCTGAAATAAAATGATACAGAATGGTAATTGCGCTTTGAGGTAATAAATATAGGTAATCGCTTAGCTAACTTTGGAATAAACAACAGATAAGTCTGGATAAGCTACAGATTAATTTGGAAAAATTAGACCTGACAGATTACTGTAAGTATTTCAAACTGAATTTCTGTTGAACAGACAATTTGTATCTATATCAGATTTTTCATTAAAAAATACTAATTTTTAGAAATGTATCTTAAGATTCTTTTTGTTGATTACAATGTAAAAAAGAAGGAATAACTGTGTATGGACAATGATAAAGTAGTCTGTTGATAATAAATATTTGTCAGGTCTTGTCACATCTGTACACATTCCAATGTTACTGAAGAGACATCACACTGGTAAAAAAAAATACCCTCAGAAAAATCAATGGATTTTGAGCTAAAGCAGTTGCTAAACACACAGAAAACATCTTTATCCAACAGCCATAGTGCTGTGAAAATTCCCAAGCCTTGCATTGGTACAGCTAAGGAAAATTTAATCTTCCCAAATACTCATCAGGGCACTCCATCCTGCAGACCTGACAGCCCCACTTATAATTAATTATACAATTTCGATGGGAATATCGACTAAACAAAGCTATAAATCATAGAAAAAGTCAATAGGCATGGACACATTCAATCATGTCCCAACCAATGATTACTACTCTTAAAATACAATAATTATTTTCAGGAGCCAGCTTGAATTAAATTTCTGTCAGGCTGGTACAAGACCAGCGGTTGATGAAGGATGCGATGGATTTTTTGGGTTGAATTCGGCACAGAGACATTTATCCTTTTAGATAGGTAGTTTGTTTTTAGTGATCATGGTGCTGTGTGTTTAACTAGACCATGAAGATTAGATTATCTCCAATGGCTCATTATATCGTTTATCTTTTCCCTCCATGTTTGATCTGGAAGATTTCCCGCTTCTCGATGCATGAATGAAATGACTGCTGATTTTGAAATGGAATGTGCTTAAGTGGAATTCTGCCTATGCCTTCACACACCACGTCCATGCATGTGAAGACAACCAGCAGCCATCCAAAATACCACTAGGATGTGGTAAATGACAGCAAGAAGAATAACTTTGCTCAGTTTCAGAAATGTACTGGGAAAAACATAAAAATGACAAACATTTCATTTGTTTTAAAAAAAGCTAAAAAAAAAAAAAAAATTAATACATGCAGAGGAAAATCTGGGACAGGAATGGGATTACCATGGGAACAATAATTGGGATTAGTGTTATTACTTTGAATGAAATGTCCCCAATAGTGCAAAACATCAGTGAAAGAAAGGCTACATATTTCCCAAGGATGCATTCACCTTGTAAATTTGAAAAAAACCCAACCCCCAAACCAACTCATCTCACAGTAACCGTGTTTTTAAGACATGCTGTGTACACAGATATTTCTTGTGGTGAGCGTACACTCCTCACGTGAAAGACGCGCTGTGAGAAGGGACAACAGTCCCACCGAACAGGACGGACATCAACAGATGCTGAAAGGAGAAACAGATCTTCACTTTCCTCAGGAGTCCGACTCATCAAACTCTTCTACCTCAAGAAACGTGTGAGATCTCAGATTCTCACATGGAATTATCCTCCTAGGTGTTAAGTCAACTTAAAAACAGAGAGGGTAATAGGGCTTCAGCTGACCTCTTTGCCCTGTAGCCTTGCAGGGAACCCTCCAAACAGCCGGCTCTCTATGAACAGCAGGAGAGCAAGCCATAGGTAGGAGAGAAGAAGAGAGAGGGGAGAGTCATGGATCCTGTGTACAACCCATCCCTATGCAAAAAGTAGCAGTGCACGGTCTGAGCAGGCACAGTGTGTAACCGGTACATAGCGCGTCAAAACCGAGAGGTGGGAGCCAAGGCAAACACGCAGGGGTTCTCAAAAAAGCTAAGACACAGAACATGAACCCCTTGTCTTCTTTTATTTTGGTTATAAGGAAGGAAGGTAAAATTCAGTCACCCCAAGGAAAGGACTGAAGAAAGAAGAGGAACCCTGGCTAGCTTGTCAGCCTGCACAAACGACTTTGACACGTACAGTCTCCGCAGAACGCACAAAGTTTTCTGAAAGTTTTCTTTGTCTAGTGTAGCCAGCCCTATTTATATGGCTCAGAAAATTCAACATGCAAATGCCACCAGTTTATGGACACTTAGGCAGGTCAAGGTCTGACACCAGCTAGTGTAGCTCTTCTGTGTCAGTGAAGGTGGGCCAATTTCCACAAGAGGGTCTGGCCCATGACATCCACAAAAAGGCTCCCACATGTCATACGCATATTCCTGATTTTTATCTGTGTGTAACTGTTAGGGTGTTGTTTTGTTTGTTTATTTGTTTTATTTGGGGGTTGTTGAGATTTTTTTTTGGGGGGGGGTGTTGGTTTTTGATACTTAATGTTTTTCCTTTAGATACATAACTCCTAGGAACCTTATATGAAATTGAGAAAGCAGCAAGCAGTTATATAGAGATTTTCTAAAATGTAGTGGCTACAATCACCTTAAAGAAGATATATAGCCATTCTCCCCAGAAAAACTGTAGTCCTCACTACAGATCAGAACGTTAGTGTTCCCTGTCTGCTTTCTTCTCTTAGGAAGCCCTACATGATTGCCCAAACAGTGCCAGTCTGCAGCGGGATTTGAGCTTTCTGTTCTATTTATTCCTGTGTTTCTATTATTCTTTGCACACTCAGAAGACCCAGATATTTTCAGAACAGCTTTGCATTGAGGGCTTCTCCTAAGTTACTATGGTGCACAATGAAAAGCTAGTAAAGAAACAGGATGCTTGAAGAAATGCAGACCAGAGGACAGAGAAGAAAAGTGAACTGTCACCTATATTTAATGTAGTTTTGCTATGAAAAAGAAGGTAAACAGATACCAAATTTAAGAAGCTGTACACAAAATAACTGGCTAAGTGAAGAGGAAATTTGAAGCAGTTACTGTGTTAGATGGACTATCTCTTCTCATTCTGTAGACAGGAGGGCTGACAAGGATAGAGGGCTGGTAGAGGAACACAATTTGTATGTGAGTTTCCAACTTATTCCTTCAAAAGTGTTTAGCAATGAACTTACCGCAGTGCCATTGTTATCTCTAAATACATCTTGATTAAAATAGTCAAAGAGTTTCTTTTCTAATTGTAGCATAACCTAAAAAAAAATAGAGGAGAAAGGTCAGCAAAGCTCTTGGACTCAGCTACCTAATACACCGCTGTTGGAAGTGACCCTTCCCGAGACATGCAACCCTTTAAAACCACACAACGTTTCCACATGCCTAAAGCCCCTTGTCAGCTTGCCCATTTGGTTGACTGGCAATCACTTAAAAAGATCCAATTAACTGAGCATTAGGTGTGACAATCTATATCCCTCCCCTCCCTTTAAATTACCAGTTTGAAACAACTATATTCGTGCTTTGTAGAAAAGAAAGTGAACATTCAACAACATTTCTATTTACACAGGGGGTACAGAGGGCATTAAGTTGTTTACCTTTCGGTCATTATCAGATTCACGAAATATTAGCTTGACTACTTCATTTGTGTCAGCTGCCCGGATGGTCTGCATTGTAGCCTTTGCACATAGTGTCTAATAAAAAACACAAAGGGAGAAAGGGAAACTAGTTTATATGAAAAAAACCCTAGATTTTTATATGAAAAAACTAGTTTATATTGTACTTTGTATCTTCAATGCCCACCTGAAAATATGATTTGCTGTAGGTCAAAATACAAAGCACTGCTAATTTAAGTCACTTCCACTCATGATGGATTTAAAATAATAAACTGAATTACCATTTGGAGAGCAACAGGCAATATTAAGACAGTATCAATCAGACAAGGCAAATATTCCTTTAACTTACCACCACGCACACAGGTTCTTTCAGAGGTCTGACACTGTATCACCCATTACAGGATCACAGGATTTCTAGGTTGGAAGAGACCTCAAGATCATCGAGTCCAGCCTCTAACCTAACACTAACAGTCCCCACTAAACCATATCCCTAAGCTCTACATCTAAACGTCTTTTAAAGACCTCCAGGGATGGTGACTCCACCACCTCCCTGGGCAGCCTGTTCCAATGTCTAACAACCCTTTCCGTAAAGAAGTTCTTCCTAACATCTAACCTAAAACTCCCCTGGCGCAACTTAAGCCCATTCCCCCTCGTCCTGTCACCAGGCACGTGGGAAAACAGGCCAACCCCCACCTCACTACAGCCTCCTTTAAGGTACCTGTAGAGAGCGATAAGGTCGCCCCTGAGCCTCCTCTTCTCCAGGCTGAACAAGCCCAGCTCCCTCAGCCGCTCCTCGTAGGACCTGTTCTCCAGGCCCCTCACCAGCTTCGTTGCCCTTCTCTGGACACGCTCAAGCACCTCCACTTACTTGCAAACATCCTCAGAAGCCACCTCCTACAGCTAATGACTCCGCAGCCCTACCCATTTCTGTACCCTGTTCTTAAGAGCTGACTTAAAAACTGACAAGATTAACTCCTGTTTGCAAAAACTGCCTTGTAAATTAATGTTCAAAGTATAATTTAAAAGTCTGAGCAACGCTCACACAACCTGACAATACATTTCACCATCTACTCTGGATAGCAAACTCCCCACGCACCATCCTTTTAAACAGGAGACAACATCACATTTCTAGGTATTCTGAGGACCAAGTGTCTAAGCCATAACAGAAATCAACACGTTATCAGGCACAGAGGTATGAATTTTCGAGGCAGCGTCAGGCCTTGATTCATTTGCCATTTGCCTGGTGGCAACCAAAGCTGACCTGGAGAGTAACACAGTGTTTAAAGGGCTGAGCTCTTGCATTCTAACAGGTGAAAATCTGGAGCTTTTAGCAAAGTAGTCAGGCGTACATTTAACTTAAGAACATACTTTAGATGCACTGGACCTACACTTTTAGCGAAGGTTTCAGTATGTTAAGTGCTTTGAAATGCAGAAATAGACGACATTAACGGTGGGGTAAGCAGGCTTCACAAAGTGCTCTGCCGTTACCCAGCCTGGGCAGAGGTACCGGATGGTGGGTACTGCCACCCCAGGCACCTGCCTGGGCCGCTGGAGGCCACGAGGCTGAAGACCGAACGGGGAATTGAGAAAACCTTGGCATTATCAAGGCAGAGAGAAAGTGGCCGGGATGTGCCCCGACACCTGGGAGGCAGTTCAGCATCCTTCGCCACGGCCTTGGCACAAGCTGCTGATGGGATCTAGGCACCGCCCTGGCTACGGGCATCGGCAAAGACTGTCCTGACTACAAGCTTATCTTGCTAGAGGTTCTCAACGAAAGCATGATGAAGAAAAAACTCATTCAAGAAGAGGCAAAAAGGTGAATTCCCTGCTCTGCCTGTTCCATTCCCTTTCATAATGGCCAGACAACAGATTTTAATTTTGCATAATATTCACTTATAAAATAAATATGTTCCATGGTAACAAGGTAATAGAATTTCACATCCTACTACATGCTTCTTTCTCTCACAAATAGAAACACTTATATGGGGATTCATTATGAGAAGTGCCGTATCTATCAGACACAATGCTATAAAAATACAGTTTACTTCTCAGTTCCCTGTGCCAAATATGTATTTAAACAAAAATCCATCTGCTCCCAAGTATTTTAGATCTCAGCTGGGGTTACTAGTGCTAGAATGGAAACATCTGGCAATGGACTTTTTGCCCTCATTTGATAGAAAGACATTAAAAATGATCCTTGACACAGGCCCCTGTGTGTTGCCATAGAACAAACAAAAGGCAACAAGCTAAGCAATTTCAAAGCATAACTTCAGTGTGATGCAGTAAAAACAAAATACACATCTGATTTTTTATTTCAAGTCTGTGTACTGAACAGGTGCTGATGCCTCATCTTACTGAATAAATGTAATTTCCTGACAAATTTTTCTCATTCCTCCCCATCCCCCCCCCCCCCCCCCCCCAAAAAAAAAAAAAGCAGTGCCATGTCTATAGATTACAAACATCTAGCTCTGGGTTTTATCCTAAAAAAACTTAGCACACTCGTGACACTAATGCAGCCGTAGGTGTCTGTGAAATCAGTTTTTGCTGGCAAAAGGAGTACGGGGCACAGGGACGTGGGCGTAGGCTGGCCTTTGAGAGCTTCCTCTGTTCTGCAGAATTTTCAGGTGTTTTTTTGAAAGGCTTGGGAGCAGAGAGGGCAGGTGCCGGCAGCAACCCTGGGAGGGCGCAGGCGAGGGAGGCCTCCAGGCCGTCAGTGACGCTGCACCTTTGGGACCCCTTGCTCTAAGCACAGACCTGCCACCTCTCCCTGCGCATCCACCACCTGCGCAGGATCCGTTAT
>KL283000.1:1896-12415 GCA_000699545.1 Podiceps cristatus | reverse complement strand
CCTGGGAAACTGAAAAACGTCCTTGATCATTTGGCAGCAACGAACCTTGTTTCACATACTAAATCCAAAACACAGGAGATGCTGAAGACAAAACTAGCTCTGTCCAGGCTGAAACCAGGACAGCACTGTTCATGGTGTGGCAGAGCTCCTTAGCAGCATCTCATGCATATGGGAAGCTGGTTTTCTCAACTGCCAGTCACAGGACCAAGCTGCGGTATGTTGTTGCTTGGGTAACAAGTTGGAAAATCCTGTCTTCGCCACCACACGGGTTTGGTTCCTGTCTTTGCACTGTTAGACTGGCGTAGCCACTGCATCTGTTTGCTTTACCTTCTCTATTTACCTTCCTCTCTGAAGGACCTGTAAGTTTGATAATATGTAGGAAAGAAACAGAGCCCAAACTCTGCTGGAGAGAAATCCTGTTGACTCTGTTTATTTTAAGTTAAATTTTTGTGAGGGTGGGAAAAAGGAGGAAGTTGCTAAAATAGTTCATGCTGTTCTATGTTCACATAGATCTCTGACAGTCTGTTCTCCAGGCCTGGAGGTTCAAAGGGATAATGGAAACATTTAAAGGAATACCAAGAAGACAGAACTAAGTAGGCCTTCACCTCAGTAAATCAATGAAAATGAGAACGTTTCTATAGTTTCTATATAGTATAGTTTCTGTATAGTCCTGGAAGGCTACTTACCCAATTAGAATGGAGAAAGACTGTTTTTCCATCGATGAGGATGCAACAGAAATAGGTAAGCTGTATCCTTTGCTCCTTTTGATTTACAGAGAATATCTTTGGAAGTAAAATAGTAATCTGAGAATTCAGTTTTAATTAGTAAATCTTCAGAGGTCTCCTGGGAGTGAGAGATGTGAAAGGATGTAAACTTCAAGCTAAGGAGAATCCAGGGGCTCACTGAAGAACTGTATTTAATTTCCCATGAACTGTGTAGTCTTTGTTAGGAAAGACAATTCCTTTCATCCAATTCTGTCTGTCCTCAGACTTCAGAAAAATGCATTTACAATGTGCATTGCTTTTTTTTTTTTTTTTTTTTTCCCACAGGAACAGCATTCTATGAGAGTACAGACGTCACAGAAGGAGGACTTACAGCTTAACTTGTTTTTTAATATCTAAGAGTTAGGCTCGGACCGTGTTTGGGTATATGATCTTCCATCTTTCTGTTGTGCTACAAACCCATTATATTTCTGCAAATGTAGCTACATGGACAGTGAAAAGGATAAGTTTAGGACCCTTATTCCCTTCCATCATGGATATAGAACTCTGAGACATTTTACTGCATATTTAATATTATTTCTAATAAACAGAAACAAAAGCTCTGATTTTATTAGTGTTTACATATGCAGGGAGAGACTCTACATAATGAAGCCAAAGTGTAGATCTCAATGGATTTGATGTACTTTCATTAGGCATTTCCTGAGTATCTTAAAATTTTTCAGTACTGTAAAACCAAGGAGAGTAGAGTGTCAACAGAGGCAGCCAACTTGGCAATGATTTTACTAAGGGGGACATATCCTTATAAAATTTAGATCATGTGAAAGTTCTGAAGAAATTTGAAAAAATGGTTTAAATCCCTGTTTCAAAAGGAGAATTTTATTTTTGACACATAAACAGACCACACTGAATGAGAATCAGATGTGCTATTCTTTGCAAAATTTTGACAAATTATTTTTACATACTTTGACCTCTTGAGATATAGCGTATGCTCAACTGACATTAGAGCAAAGGATATCCAAGGATCTTCACCAGTGTAGAAGATCAGTCCCTGAAGTACTGATTTATTAGTTAACCTTTTCCTTCCTGATTACATTTTTGCACATTAAGCAATGTTTTCCTTTCTGTATTTTTCTTTATTTCCTCTCTTTAAATACAACAAATCTTGATGTACAGGCAGTAGCCAGGAGATTACGGCATCCTCTGTAGTATCACTTGAAATTAATTAGACATCAAGTCTCAATTAACTGTACTTAAATTGGGCAATTCATTTTCTCTGTAAAGGAACCAAAGCATTTTAGGTATGTTGCATGTAGGTCATCATTTGTTTCTGCTTTGGCTGCAGAATCAGCTAATGCAGACTGTCTCTGATCTCAAACTTTATTCAGTCTTAGCATAATTTAGTAATTTGTTCTCTAAGAGACTATGCACTGTAACTAGAACTTTCCTCTCCCTACAAAGAGTTTTGAAGTACTATACTGATCATTTTCTGTTCCTAATGCTAATCAAGTGTGTCTGCTAGTACAGGGTGACTAGTATAGAGTGCAGTGAAAACTAAAAAAGGAAAAATTCATACAGATTTTTTTTTTTTTTCCTTTAGAACTCTTTATTTTCAATTACCTTCCTGTAACCAGTTCCCTCAAGAACTTAAACACAAACTAGTATAATGATATATACTCCACTCCATTTTAGGGTAAAGAAAAAGTAGAAGAGCTATGACCTGCAACACTAAATTCTAGCAGTTAGCTGCATAAATTAACATGTATCGTATAATATGTAATTAATATGTATCCCCAAAGCACAGAATGTTTGCAACAACCAGCAGTGGTCATGGTTTGTAATTACTGTTTCAAGAAAGACGTGAGCCTGTATTAAAAGTCTGGTGGCTGATTAATGGAGATTTCTCAAATTCTGAGTAATCACCTGGCTACCAAGAAAGCAAGAAACATCCCTCTATCAATCTGTGTTTAAAAATATAAATTTGTCCCAATTGTATTCAAATATATATTTGTTCCAATATGAAATTAAAATAGATCTTAAAGTCTTGAAAAAACTTAGCTTTTTTTGTTCACCTCCAACGAAAGCATTCGAAGTATTTTGTTGGTGTTGAAGGTGTCAGTCTCTCCCCTCACTTTTTTTACACATGCCATTCTCCAGAGATAATGTAATAGCTGCTAGGGAAATCTGAGACTTACCCTGTTTTCCAATATACATGTTATATGGTGTTAAAATTACAAAATTTTTCCTGATATCTCTTTCATGAAGACTTTTTTAGATATCTCCTAAGCCAAATGATAATGCTTAATGGTTTATGCTTAAACATGTTCTTTAATATATTTATATTTTGTTATTCCCAGAGAAGGAACTTACTTTCTTCAACTTCTGTAGGGAGGAACTCTGACTCAGTCTATTTTACTTAAAAAAGTCTTTCCACTTCCAATCCTGAAGTAGCATAAATTATACTTGAGTTTTCTTTGGCTTCTGCCCACAAATTATATAGCTCTGTCTCCATGTATTTAATTTTAACAATACAGTATCTCCTTACAAACTACTGGGAAGGGATGGTTCATTATTCTAGTTTCTTCAGTGTAAGGTAGAGCCTTTTTATTTGATGAAGCGAAATAATTGTCCATCTGACTTAAAGAAGATTCCCTGCCTGTGAACAGGTCAGTGATTCATATTCTACAGAGTCAAGGTGGAACCTATTAATGAACACTATGTCTCAAAACGGAGCCCGCTTGCTGATGTTCTTCAGAAAAAGTCACCTCATGAAAAGAGAGATACTGTTCTTAAAAGGATCTGGAAAGCTTGCTGTGACATTATTAAAATACTCTATTTTAACATGAGGGTCAAGTTGGAACAGCTCCAGCGGTAAGTCTGTGGCAGTCATCTTACAATGAGCACAGTAGGATAGGAAATGTCTCTTTGACTTCAATCCCATTAGTAACCTTCCACATGAGGGAGGTCCGCCAGAGGGTCTGTAACAGGTTGCTTTTAGCATTGTTTTCTATTACACCTGTCATTACCTTGTGAGACTTCAGATCACAAGGTCTTTTCAACACATCTCAGATAGGTAACTGGCATGCATTTTTTTTTGCCTTTGGATCTTGTTTGCTCTACTAATGGCAGAGTCTTTAAAGACAAAATAATTTTTTCCTGCTCAAAATAAGTATTAGTCTGCATGAAGTACTTGTTTCAAGAGTTGTCATCCCTGATAGTTTCATGATTTTTTTTGGCATCAAATGCTGAGGCTTTAAAAACATGAATTATTGCTGTTAAATGTTCATAACATTTCGCTCGATGGTTCAGCAAAAGTGCAAATGTGGATGCCAAGGAAGTTGTTAATAATTAATACCACTTAATACAAAAATGTTAAAAATTGGCTTGAATTTATTAAAATCTGCCCCAACTTTAAAGATGTCTTTTTGGCAGCAATCTGATCCAATATGACCAAGAATGCTGAGAGTCTTAATAGGCTAGTTTTGTGATAAAAAGCCTTTCTTAATAACAGTATTCACTCTTTAAATTCCCAAATAAGAAATACTGATAGGATATTAAATTTTTTAACACTGTCTGATGTCACATGCTTTTAGGACTTTGATTACTTCAACTCATTCTTATTTAACATCTTCAATTGGATTCTGCTGTCTCAGGAGATGGTAAAATGCCAGTATTAAGATATTATTCCATGGATTTTCTTTGTCCATCACTCTTCCCTTGTATTACATTGCCTTCAGTTAAGCACTGTACCTATATCAAGTGTTTACTGACATTGGTATTTAGCCTTTTATATCAAGACTGTCTGTATCATCTCTATTCCTGAATTTTGTTCATGTTTCTGTTTCTCTAACCACACCAGTTTGAAGTGCCTTAGCAAAATGCAAGTCTAATGCCCCAGTTCTTCCAGCTTTGAATCACTTTACACCTCCTTTATACCAACTCTTAATACGCAAGGCCCCTCAGTTCTTCCGAATATACGTCATAGTCTCTGCTTTCCCACCCCTAAGGTTGCCTTCTGCTTCTCCCCAGAGATGACCACATCCTCATTTGCTGCCTCTTTCTAGCCTATTCAGACCCCTCCCATCCACTCTGCTGTCACTGTCATCCCATCGACTCAAATATACTTACTCTACAGTCCCCCCTTCCTTCCATGCTCCATCCTTAACTTCTTCCAGCCTGAGGACCTCACACACCTTGGTCCCTACCCTCCAATCCAAAGCTTCTCTGGTCTGTAGAACTCCTAGGCTCTTTTTCCTGATTGTGACTGATTTCTCCCTCTTTTATCTCTACTCCTCATGGATGATGCTGCTGCCACAGGTACTCCAGTACTAATGGCTTGCTTCCTTTGCTGGCCACATCTACTTCCACACCTACAAGGCTTCTGCTCTAAAAAATGCTTAAAACCAAAAAGTCTCAGTCCTCTGCCCAAATGCTCCCACAAGTAGGACACATTTTCTACTTGGATTACAAATTACCATCCCTGTTTTGTTTGGCCCTTCTCAGAGAAGGTGGGAGGGAAGGAAAGAAGAGAGGTTCCCTGCCATTATAAGGAATGTTTAAATGACTTTTGAATTGCAGTTAATGTAAACAGATACTGAGTTACTAAAGTACAATTAAAAGAACAATTCCTGGAGAAGAAGAGCTGGATGAAAAATAAACAAGAGCTCTGCCTTCTATACAGTGCATTATCTAGCATTGTAAGTCTGATAGGAATAGCCAATGAATCCAGTCAAGAGTTCCTGGTATAAATATCATTTTAAGAATACAGAGGAAAAAGTATTGTAATAACGTTAGAATAACAACTACTTATGAAGGTTGTCCCTTAGGGGAAACTTGCGTCACATACCTTCAGCAGCTCTGCCTCACTAACTTCTCCCTGATCCCAACGACATTTTAGGAGTGCAAGCAGAATGCTGCCTACTAGAGGTACTACCGGAGTAAGCTGATTGTTGTAGATGTGCAACTGATTCTTGACTGCAAAGTATTCATTGTTACATTGATCATGCTGGGAGGTTGTGTCTTTTTCATACCTTTTCCCATTGCGTGTGGGAAAATTCTGTATCTTCTGTATTCTGTATCATCTACAGAAAACTGTTGACTGAATGCAGTGGTTTGGTTTGTTGGTTGGGGGTTTTTTGTTTGTTTGTTTGTTTGTTTTTCTAGCTGAACTTCTAAAAATATATGTTTATTCCCAGTATTCCTTCTCATAAAGTGATGGCTCATTAACTCATTTGTTTTCCAGCTAAATGCCTCTATCATTTTGTGGTGTGTTTGGGTTTTTTGTTGTTGTTTACTAGAACCTAAGACAAGAATGTCAAAATATCTCTGCTGCTGGTTGTCATCTTTGCTGTGGGTACATTTTCATTGCTGAACCCATTCTGCATTCTCAACTCATCTGAAATGTCAGGTTTTGTTACACCACCACCAGGTTCACAACAGCCTAAATTGACAAGTATATTGAAATTTGTGAATCCCACTAGCTTGAAGAAGGGGGGGGAGAATGTTAACTTGGGTATCCTATTTCTTATTTGGCTTGTGCAGTGAATCCCCAGCTTTGGCAAGACCTTTCTGTGTAGTGTCTTGTAACTGCTTTCTGGGATAAACTTTTCAATTGCATTAAATTGTCTAAATTCAACTGAATGGTACCAGGCCAAAGCAGTTTTTCCTGTCACAACTACTAGAACGGTTTGAAATCTAAGTCCTTTTCATTTAGTGTTTGTATTAAAGGCATTTCTAAAATATTTAAATGTTTCTAACTGTATTTCCTTATGAAATTACTACTTAATGGAATTATCTCTTAGCCTAAAATTTGTTTCATTTCACTTTTCATTTCACATTTCACTTGCTGGTATAGTCATGTGTGTCATGGTGTTTTTTCTTTTCTCTGCTATCTTGATGTAGATACATACTACCAAAGATCTCTGGTAGACACCGTGACAGTCATCTAAACATCTTTATTTTAGCATTATTTTAAAGAAATGGTTTAATACACGTGTCTTGACTTGTTTGCCCCAGTCTTGTCACTGTAAAATAAAAAGAAAAATTGTTTCTTGGCTTATTTTTTAATGATCATCTTTGGTATAGCCTCACTTGCTTTTCAAAATAAGCTGATTTTTTTGTAATTTATAGGTGCCTGTGATTTGAATGTCCAGAGCCTCAAATCAGGTTAGGTACCAAAATTCTCCTGGATTCAGTAGAGCAGCTTTTCTTTTCAGCAGAAATATTTCTCACTAAATCCATGCGTGATTTGTTCTAAAGACACAGAGAAGTTCTTTCTTCCTATTCTATCTTTCCTCGATGATAAATTATTACTTTTCATTTGCGATAGATAGTTAGCTACACAGACAGATAGCAAGCATGCAAGCAAGAGGGTTTTGTGGCCTTGAAATCTGCTTCACCTGTAGGAGCTTTAAAATCAAGTATCATTGAAACTTGGAGGACAATGTTACTAGCTCACAGTTAACTTGACAGACATCAGTTGGAAACTTTCATACTAATCTGTTCCTTTATTTCTTGCTGATACCAGTTGTCCTGGCAGTTATTTGTTAACAGTCTACTTTTCTAATCCCAGGGTGAGTGTCTTCCCTTCAGAGGAACAGCCTGATCTTTTCTCCCCGTCTTTTTGCTGTCCTGCCATCTTTACAGGGGCTCATCTGTGGTAGGACTTAACCTTTTTATACCAAATGAGTGATCTGGATAATGCAGGGGCAGGCTGTGAGGGACTTAAAAAATGAAGACAAGAACTTATGATTGTAAAAATAAAATGAAGGGGAACCAGTGAAGAGATGACAAAGACAAAGCAAAGGGCTTACGGAAACAATCTCTTCAGCAATGTTTTCTGGAGGAATATTGATTGTGTGGGATTGCATTTGTCAAGGCCAAAAGGAAAGGGTTGCACCTATTGATATATGATGAAACTTTAGACAAGCACTTTATCTGCAAAGGCAAGATAGGAAAGCTGTGTCTTAGAAACCCAGTAAAGAACTATCTGCAAGTCTTCAACATAATATGAAAATGTAGAGTCAAAAGTAACACCTATGGCTGTGTGACAGGCAGGGTGTTGTCCACAGAAAGAAGACAATGGAACAGCTTTAAGGAAGAAGAGGAGTAGCAGTACAAGACTTTCAAGTTCCTAAAGAATTGTGGTCTGAGACTTGAAAGGAAGACCTGAAATGTAATGCAGACTAATAATGTGCAGTACCAAATGTTGGTGTATCTGGGTTCTAATTGTTTGGTTTCCAGCTCTGCAACAGGCCTCCTCTGGGCTCTTCGATAAAGCATTCAACCTTTCTGTGTCTTTGTTTCCCCATCTGCCAATGAATGATAAAAATCTAGTTCACAGGTGCATTGTGTGGCTTGGTTAATTAATATTTTGAGGATTTTTGCAGTCATCAGATGGCACAGATATAGGAATGCTAAAGCTATTAGTTAGCCATTACAACTAAAGCCAAGAAACACAGAAATGTCCCTGCTCTCTAAAACACTATATACTTAATGTAAATTACTTTGTGATATACATAAAATTACTGTTTTCTAACGTAATAACCTGGGACCAGAATAAAAAAAAGATTGAACTACCCAAAAAGGCAGAAAAGCACATAGCAGGTTTAACAAAAGCACGTGAGCAGACAAGACACTTAACTAATTTTTAAAGACAGTGGCAGCAAGCCAGTGCCTGGTTGGGCATTTGTGTAAATCTCGTGGCATGCCTAGCTGCTGCTTCAGATGTTTCAGTGCATTTGCAAATCTGGCCCACACACGCTGAGCCTGACCCTTAAGGCCGTTATCACGTCCTCTGTAGCTGCTTGGGAGCTCCTTTGACTCTGTTCCTGGTCCTATGGGGTTCATTGTCACAAAGCCTCTGAACACGTAATGATGGTGAGGAGATCTCTGAACTGGACTTTGGACTTGAAATGAATCTCAGTTTTAACAAGAGGGGAAATTGCTATAGAGGTGAGGGGGGAAGCTGAGAGGGAAGAAGAAGAGGGCTCTCTGTGTTTTATTCAGTCAGACTGCTGACATTCCCTCTTCCCAAGAGCAACCTGAATGGTCCTGTCTTCTTCATTCAGGCAATGTTGTGGGGCAGAACAGCTGGAAGCTTCAGCAATCTGTAGCCTCTAGCTGGGCTGGTCAGCCCCCGAGCGCAGGATGCTCTGGATACAACTCCCAACACAGCGCCAATGTTGTGAGCAGCCGGCTGTACTGCGAACAGCTGCAAGCAATCCCTGGCAGTGCACACGCCGTACGTGATCGGCAGGGCAGACTACGATGGAAAAGGTACTGGGAGAGCTGAGCCAACTTCGCACGTGAAATGATGTGTCACACCACCCATCCTGCATTTTGCTCCTCCTGTGTTGTTTCAGCACTCTCAGGGGACAGTGCCAGGGCTCGGGGACCTGTGTGTGACATGGAGGCGACTGGCCAGGTGTGCCTGGCAAGCTGGGTCACAGGACAGACAACAGATTCAGCAGTCGGGAGGCTTGTTTCTTCTTCTTGACCTTGAACTCTAAGGAGTCAAGATGAAAGTCATGCTTTTGTCAACTACAAATAAGGTTGATTGCTAACCTGATTCAGGGGGATGGAAAAAGGAGAGGTAAAGGCGTAATCTTTTTGTTTGAACTATTGGGAGTCTTTAGCATTGGGGATAAAAAAAAAAAAAAAGAAAAAAGAAAAAAAAGATAAAGTGCATCTGATTTTTAGTTCATTGTCATCATGATGATGACAGCAAGTCCTGAAGTGAAGAGACTGCTTCAAAAAAATATTTATAAAAATTAAGATATAAAAAAGTCTGTATCATTTATTAATAAAAAAATTCCTAACACAAAGTGTTCTAAAATACTAATCCACTTAGACAGAACGTAATGTCATCTTTCAGCTGAAGGAGACTGTTGGCCACAGTAGGAATTAGGCATAACTAATAACATGGAATGTAAAATGAATGTTCATAGTATGCAAAAATATATAAATATGACTTAAAGTAGCTAAATTTCTAGAGAAATGAAGGAGAATAGAAAAAAATACAGATTTGCAGATGCTACATGAATCCTGATCACATTCTGGATTGAATGATTTATTATGAATTTTAAGTATTTTAGGTGTTGATAGAATGTCCATCTCCATCAATCATTTTAAAGGATTTATTGGGAAGTGCACAGATTCATAGAAATGTATTTTAACCCTGAATTGCTATGATTTTTATGCACGCTTTTCTTTCTTAACATCTTTGATCTGATTTATTTCCTCTAGCATCTTTTCTCCCAATTCTAAATCCTTATTTCCAGTAATTTATAGTGCCATGTAATTATGAAAAGAATTTTTAAGATTGATGCTGTGTATTAGTGGTTGTGGCTGTATAACAAATCATCCTGTTCTATTTGGATTTACGGTAGTGTACACAGTTTTGTAAGGAGTAAATTTTCTTTTTCTTGTTAGCTGCTAGTAACCTGTATTTCATATATGCTGCCATATGACTTAATCCAGTAGCAGATGTTAAAAGAACAAAACAGTTGAAAGGTTTCCTTTATTAACTTGTAACTGAGGTAATTAATATTTCACTGCTTTGACAAGGAAATATTTGAGGAAAGCAGAAGTGGAGGAGGGTGAAACTGGTGTTTTTTGAGAACAGGTAGCAGAGCAAGAGTAGAAGAAGGCAGAACCTGGGTTTCTTAAGCAGGATAAGGAACCCGGGGCCAGAGAAGATGGAGCAAGGCTGTGGCAAGGCTGCGGGTCTACAAGGGATGGCGAAGCTTTGCATGGAGGCGTGCTTGCTCTTTGCCAGCTTCATTTGGAAGTAAAGGGAG
>KL282999.1:25035-38643 GCA_000699545.1 Podiceps cristatus | reverse complement strand
CAGTGTCTCGGGTGAGGTAAAGGGAGCCGGAGGTTTAACGGGAGATGTAGGAGCACGCCCCAGGACGCGAGTCCTGTCTAAGAGAGCTCCTGGGCTGTGACAGCACAAGTGCGGGGGGGAAGCGTAACGGCATCCGCAATCCTTGTGAGGGGACTAAAACTCCCTCAGGAGCTCGCCCGGCCTGCAGCGGGGTGGGGGGGCAGGAGGTACGCAGGAGCAGGCTGTGCCTTGAAGAAGCACCACTGCTGCATCCTCAGCATGCCGGCTTCAAAAGGAAAAAAGTGACTTGCTCTGGTTTTGGGAGGCTTCTTGGCCACGGCCCTCTCTCCTCTGCGTGAGATCCGCTGTGGGCAGGATTTAAGATACCAAAAGGCAGGGAGAGTTATCTCCACAGTGACTAGACCCAGGCTGTTAGCTCCCTGCAGGTTTGGTAATTTACTGATATGGCGTCTTTATCTGTAACAGGTTCTCCTACTAAAGCCTTTACACGTTTTGTCTAGAAGTTGGATTGTCAGTCAAATACTGCCTTGGCTGATGTTTGTCTAAATCACCTATCTTAAAATGCAATCACAAAATGGAGACTCGGACAAAGACCTTGGAGGGGAGGCTACCGCGCAAGAGGTGTCAGGAGGGTCTGTGAATGACACCAGTAACAAAGCTACCCAAACAGAAAATGAAGGCAGTTCTGTCAACACAGGTGAGCCCTTCCAGCTGGCTCACTAGGATGAATTTAGGGAACTTCGGTGAACATAAAGCCTAGAAATCAAGTCTGTCATTACTCATCTGGATACAATATGAGTTTATTCTTTCTCCCACTGAAGTCCTGAAAATCTTGCCATAGGTGAAGCTTACTCAATTGCTATCTTATTGTGCCCCTCCCCCCGCCCCGTTTCTTTAATTTTTTTCTGCCTGTAGAGATACCTTTTCCTGTGTTGCAATCATACAGCTAGCCTGACCTCTAAATGTTTGAATTACAATCATATTTAAATGAGCTGGTACAACCATCGTGTTTGCACTGCCTTTTTTTTTAAGCGTATGGACTACCAGTGCAACTAGGAGGTGCAGAGAAAGAATCTGAAGGGAAGAGTATTCAAAGTGCAATTAATCAAAGGCAGCCTAAAGACAGCTTGAATGAGTATGGCGCTGGAGAAACCTTCCAAAGAGTGCAAAAGGGTAAATTTGTAGAAGAGCTAGACTAACAAACAGTGCTTGAGATGACTCAGATATGCCATTAATGTAGTCTCTTTACATGCAAAGTTAGCAGTCTTGTTAATATGAAATTATTGATAATTAAATGTAGTATATAGTAGCTGTCTAAGGCCATAAGAACATTGGTGTCAGCACCATATTGTCACTGTATGTTGTAATAATCTTAAGACTAGTGGGAACTACCTGACTTCCAGATCTAAAAAAAAAATATGCAAATTTCAACAATTTATTTTGCTACTATTTATTTTACTACTTTCCCTTCTAAAAATGTTACGTTTCCTTTCAGTAAAAATGTCAGCAAAAATCTTGGTTAGAACATGACTTTTCTTGAAATTCATATTCAAGTGCTCTTCAATATTTCTTTAAATTGGCAACAGGACACTTTTTCCCCACCCCTGCTGTTAAACTGCAATTTGTTTTCTTACTTACAAAGATGTTAAAACTCCAGAGAAAGCCATCAACTGTATATCCAGAGCAGATCAACAGAATCAACAAAAATCAGATGGTGATTACAAAACTGTAACCAGCTCATTCAATCAAAGGACAGAAGAAAAGAGGGGCTGTGTAAGGTAATACAGTGTTTGTGGATGGTTTTTATTTAAATCTTGGCATCACAGAACTCAATGGGTGTTTATTCTACATGTTAATCTTAATTCAGGAGAACAATATTGAAGATCAGCTTGAGAATAATTGATAAATCAGGAATTAGTGATATTTCCAGCATCTATACCATCTATACAGCTGCTTTTTTTTTTTTTTTGGTGTCTGTGTGTGGCCACAGCAGTGAACTACATTCTAACTACATGGTGTAGTCTGTTTAATGGGGAAACTCTTTTGGGAGCCATTTGTCAGTAGATTTGACCATTTCTCAGCATCAATTCAAACATCACAATGTATATATTACAGTTATCAAGATAATTTTTAGCAGAGGAAATCTAGAGGTACCTCAGGTGGTTAACAATAAGATACAACTCTCTTGTAAGCTCTGGCTCTAACTTTGGTCCAGCCTAAACCAGCATATACTGCGATGGCTGTTCATTACTAGTTGTGAAATGGGATTATTCTTGTGTTAGCTTTGATTAAGCACATTGCAAGCAAGTAATACAATTTAAAACCACATTTGGTACTATTTAATAACACTGTTGAAAGTCTGGTCATATGGGCTACTTATGGAGTGATATACGAGGAGCAATGAAGATTTACCCTCCGTTCCTGTACCTGCTTACGAGTCGGTGAAAATTCCCAAAGTTTATGCTGCTGCTAACTTTAACATAGCTGTTCTATTGGAGACAGTTATAGTCCTTTAAAGTCGAGGGAAAGACTTTCACTCAGTTATCAGGAGGTAGCATGGACTGTACTTAGCTAGAAAACTTCATTATCCTGGGCTAATCAGCCTGGCACGCATCTGAATTAAGTTCTTATGAAGAATGATGGCAGAAAGCAATAACTGCCTTTACTCAAGTTCTTTTGTTATTTTGAAAATATCTTCATGCCAAGAAAAGCTTTAGTCCTGCAAATACGAAGTTCAATTTTTTAATACGGGGTTTAGAAGTAGTAAATAATTTGGGGTCATTTAAAATTGCACTGTTGCAATATTTTTTGAAGTGAGGGATATCTACTAGGAGTTTTATTTTGGGATTTTGTTTTACAGAATCTGCACTTCCTAAGCAAGAAGATACAGACATTTTCTGCTTTGGAATGTTTTTGCTAGGTGTTGGGTTCCCAAGTTTCTTGTCTGTTTGCTGCAATCCATTTCTGTTAAAACATTATGAAGTTACTAAATGTTGTGTAGCCCTGGACACCTTGCCTCCAAAGCCAGTGTCCCATCGTTCTTTGCAAAGTCTTTGCTACGGGACTAACAATGCTATGAAATTGTTGACCCAGTGCTGTCTAGCACAGGGTCCTGGATAACGGCATAACTCAGCCCATCAGCTGCTTGACCCATTTCTGTTTCAGCCGTCTTCAGCAGGCCCGCCGTGCACTTACTGCGTTGGGGGTTTGCTGTCCTGCTGACTAGGCAAATGAGGCTGCTTTGGCCTGGTTTGGCCACTGTTGGCTGCCCACCAGGTGCTTTGCCCCAGCAGCCTCTGCTGTTTCACACTGTAGCTTTCTGCCCAATCCCTCTTGCTGAGTCCTCTGTCCGGGCACTGTTCAGCTGGAGCCCACAGCTGCCCTGAGCATCCTTTTCTTGCTCCTTGCTTGCATAAATCCCAAAAGGAGTGGAGCTGAACACGAAGTAATTACAACTGAACAGGTATTATTCATTTTCTTACTGTGGCATTCCTAGCCAGTCACAGTTGTGTATGAAAACTGTATTGAGTGCTACTTCAAAGTCAGCGTTTCATTAAAATGTTAGGTTGATTCCCTACCTACTTACTCTGTGCTTTTTTAGCAGAAGTAGGAAGAGCCTGTTATCACAGTTCAAACAGGTAGAAATGGAAACCCACTCTAAAAGACCTACCGCTTCTTTATTTTGAGTATAGTCTTGAAAGCTGTAGCCATTTCTCTTGCATAAAAGAACTAATTGTGTTGCAATGAAATCTGTTAAAAACCCAAAGGTTTCAGAATGTGCACTGAAATGCATTTTCTGTTTTGCTTCTGATTCCCATTACTACTTTAGAATGACAAAAAAGATTCTGCAAGACATCTGTAAACAGCAGAAATTATACTTGACCCCGTACTTAAATGACACACTTTACTTGCATTATAAAGGTAAGATGTGGACATGACCGTTTAGAGTTATCGTTCTAAGTAGCATTTTAGCAAAGAATCTATTTTATGGCTCACTGAAGTAAGGTATCTAATAATCCTTTTAAATTAGAAACATAACTTCATTTTATATAATAATGGAATTGTGAAACAAAATGAGTCAATATGAAGGTAGAAAAGTGAACTGATTATAGACCTAATTCACTTAGTGGGGTCATTCAAAGGATCAATAAGAGTTAAGGAACACTTTTTTTTTTCCCCCTCCCCAAAAACAGTAGCCTCTAAGAAATGTCTTAAAATACTGGTCTGGGTTGCATTCAGAGGAAAATATATGTATTTCTTCTTAAATATGTTTGTACAAAAAAGCTGTTTTCCTGCTTTGGAGACTTTTTTTACTGCCAAATAAGGATGTTCAGGAAGAAAACTAACAGTAAACGCTGCACATTCTCAAATACTACTGAAAGAAAAAGAAGTCGCTAGAATTAGCATGCATCATTCTCTAGTGATCTTTGAGCAGCTGTTTGCATGTTATGGTTAGCTAGTTCAGGTTAGCGGAAGAATTTTTTTCTTTAAATAAATAGGATGTGCTAAACCTAGCTTCTACATTTGGCTTTGGTTTGCTATTTTCTCAATATGTATTATTTGAGAACTTAAAGGGCTGCGGGAGATGTAGACCACAATAGGTACCTATATATTTTTGGCCATTTATGGGCCAAGTACTGTACCATTGATTCAGTGGAAATATTGCCATCAATTTGAGTACTTGTGTTCTCACAGAGGCTGTTTCAGCAGTGCTGGTTTAATGAAATTTACTCTTTCAAAGACTTGTTTTCAGCCAATGCAATTTCATTTTAAACCACCTTTTTCTGCAGGATTTGACCACCTGGAGAATCTTGAAGAGTATACTGGATTGAAGTGTTTGTGGCTGGAATGCAACGGCTTAACAAAAATCGAGAATTTGGAGGCTCTGACAGAGTTGCGTTGCCTCTACTTGCAACTCAATTTAATTAACAAAATTGAAAACCTTGAACACTTACAAAAGCTGGATTCCCTGAATATCAGTAACAACTACATTAAGACCATTGAGAATCTCTGTAAGAACTGTTGGAGCAACATGGTTTAACTTGTACTGAGCCCATATTCCAAAGCTTTGACTAAGCTAAGCTATTATTAGTGGTGCTAGTTTCAAGGGGGTTTTTATTCATGTTAAAATTTTGCACAATATCCCTTTAACAAAGCCCACAGGGCTGCTGTTGAAGAGCCAAACCTATGTATTTTGCAATTCGAATAGATGAGAAAACAGGAAAGACATAGTATAATTACTTTCACATGGATACCTAGAACAATTAAGTAGTTTTTCCTCACTCCTTAATACCATCTCAATACTTACCTGTGTTTCACACAAGCCAGCGATCCAGTTTTCACCATTTCCTTTACAGTTATGATGTGCTTTGGCAGTTGCAGACATGATTACCAAATCTTTCGTGTCTGTTAAAGGATTTATTCCATCTTCAGCAGAATATAAAAAAGAATTCCTTTACATTATTAATTTTTGTACATTGGGAGTAATTTGAAACACAAGCTCTTGCTTTTGCGTAACGGACTAGTTTGAAACCAATTAAAACCACCATCCTAAACCCAAACACCTATTTTTCCTAAGGTGAAGAAAGTAGCTTTGGAGGCATGGCCAAAAAGTGCATATACAGAATATCAGATTTGGGAAAAAACTCCCAAAATTCAATAGGAACAGTACTTTTGACAATGCCGTTTTCTGCTTGCTCCGGAAAATCCTCTGTGAAGCAATGACTTACCTTTCCTTTCATTGTCCGACAGCTTGTCTGAAAGCCCTGCAGACCCTGCAGATAGCTCACAATAAGTTACAAACAGTGGAAGACATACAGCACTTGCAAGACTGCCCAAGTATTTCTGTTCTTGATCTTTCCCACAACAATCTAAGTGATCCAAATATTATAACTATTCTGGAGACCATGCCTAATTTGGTAAGCCGGCTATAGCTGAGGGTTTGTATCATGTATATGGGTGAATCCCATTAAATGGTTTTGTCGGGTAGGCCAGTGCACAATAGGTATCAGGCTAAAAGAAATGTTATTAGACATTATTGTGGTTTTTGTAGTTACCTGTAACACCCAGGTTGTTTTATTCATTTCTTGTTTTTTAAGTGATAGGGAAAGTGCACCTCCAGGTTGGGTTTTTTTTTGCTACTCAACTTTAAAAATCGTTTCACTTGTTTCTCTAGCATGTGCTGAATTTGATGGGAAACCAAGTGATAAAGAAAATTGCTAATTATAGAAAAACACTTACTGTTCGACTAAAAGAACTAACATATCTGGATGACAGACCAGTTTTCCCAAAGGACAGGTAAGAAACAGAGTCATCTTCTGTACACGACAGTAAAGCTCAAACACTAATGATCACTCCTCCATTTTTTTTGTCAATATTGTCATGGAAGGAAAGGAAGACCGACCAGTATAATTTATTGCGCGTGGGTGGCTGAGCACGAGAGTATTATACTATGGAGTTCTATATCTGATATACCCAGAACAGCACATGTATTTTTTCACAAGAAACTTAATTCTTGAACAGAATTGTTTTACACCAAGTCTGTAGACCAGAGGCAAATCCCTATTTCAACAGAAACTGAACAAGTGTGTAGAAAAGCAGAGCCCGAACCAGCACTCCTGGCACATCCCTGGTGATGCAGTCACCAGCAGTTGGGTATCTTATTTTCTTTTGCTGCAGTTCCACTACAAGGTGAGATATATGTGCATCCCTGTTGTGTAAGGGATTGTCATCACTGTATGGTTTTTTTTTCCTCTTGTGGCTATGTTATGCTGTTGCAAGCTATTTTAAATTTCTCTTTCTTTATAAAGATGGTCTTTTATAGCTATACTAAAGTGAGCTTTTGTGTTTTCTTTAGAGCCTGTGCAGAAGCCTGGGCTATTGGAGGGCGTGAAGCTGAGAAAGCAGAAAGGGAAAAATGGGAAACCAGAGAGAGAAAAAAAATCCAAGATAGCATCGATGCTTTAGCAGCAATCAGGCAAAAGGCAGAGGAAAAGACAAGACAAAAGTATATGGAAGAAAGAAGGGCAAGTGCAAAATGTGGAAATGGGGGTGCAACAGACATCCTAGAAGGTTGGTGGTTACTATTTTGGAAGACGTCTGTGTCTGCTTCAGTTTAATTTTTAGAATAAATTAATAGTTCCTAAATGTCCAGAAGCAGTTTTCGGAAGATATTTATAAATCTTCTTTTCCCATACTAAATACTTTATTAATCTTGGTGCATCTTAGATTAATGAGAATGATTTTGAGAAATCATCACCTTTCTCACTGCTGATGAGACAAAAGAACAACAAACAACTTTCTGCCACAAATTCTCCTGTCACTTATTCAAGAAGGCATACATTTACAACCAGTAATAGGTCCCAACCTAACCTTTCTGGGAAAGTATGCATGCCTCAGGATAAACAGGACTGAAGCCAAACAAGAAGGCAGTACTACGGTGCAGAGGAGTGCTTATCTATGTCTGTCTATATCTGATACGCTTCTGGTTTTCACACACTCTGAAATCAAACACGATTGACTAACAAGTAAAACTTTTTCTGCAAGCAGGTAGATTGCATAAAGGAGAGGTTAACTTCAACGTTTGTCACTGATCCATCAAAATGCTCTAGTATATATTTAAATATGTAGTCACTTGTGAGTCTTTTCAAAGTCACCAGACAATTACTTCCTATAGTGTTTTCTCTAGATGAGTTTTTTGCTGGGGAACTGTATTTGCTAGGGAGTTGAGATGGGAAAACCCGCAATATTGCTGCAACCTTGGGAGGGCTACTGATCCACAAATAGCTGCTCAAACTAAGTGGAGCTTTTGGTCCGTATTTTAGGCCAAACTATTAAGACCAAGTCATAAAGTTTGGATATTTAGAATAAGTAATCGTCGATTAACTCGGCAGTTTTAATGAACTTGTTTCTTCTGTAGGAGCACCTGCAAATTCAGATGTCAGTGATGGAAATTCTAATACGTCAGAGATTTCAAATGTATCAGGAGAGGAAGAAACTCCAGAGAAGACTGAGAAATTTATAAATGAAAGTTTCGATGCTCCTGATAAAGTAATACCACTTCTACCAAATAGGGGAGATAACACAGATTTCACACCTGGGAATATTCCTGCTAGAATTCAAGAGGATGCACAAGAATCAAACACTTACAAACACTTGAACTTCAACAAGAAGACAGATGGTAATGTACCGAGTGAAGAGTCAAACCAAACTGAGGATGCAGAGATGATGAGCCCAACTCTCTTAGTGTAGCACTGCCTCTGCCATGATCAAACCAACTCATACATAAGAACATCCCATTAGATTTCCACAGTGACTACTTGAAAATCAAGCAGCACTGGATAAAATATTCTTTAAATACAACAAACAAAAAAATTCTGAGGGCTCAACCTGCAACTTCTGCTACATAAAGGTGGAATTCCACTTCTCGTACATGCCAGGTTTAGCAATAGGACAGGAGAGCTTACAGGCTTCCCTTGCTCCCACATAAACTCTGCGGTCTGTGTGTCAGCAGAAGCTGGACATCCTTCTAGAGGTGGTGGTGTGCCTTCACATGTGGAAGAATGCTTTTGCAGATTTGTGGAACACATTATTGCACAATGCAAATATTAATTTATACAGTATAAGGGCAACCAGGAACATGATGGAAAGAGAAAGTGCTGGATTCAGCTGTGAATTCTGCAATGGCAGTCAGGTCCCCAGCAGCCCAGTCTTACAGTGCTAGTCCTTTATACCGTTAGTTCTCTGCCACTAACTATTGATTATTCTTTAGGAGTCCCAAGAGAGAAGGCAGCTCCTGAAAAGGCTCTGCTTCCTGAACTGGATGAATATGCTGAAATTGAACAGATCAAGCAGGAGATACCAGAGAAACTTTATCTTGATGTAGGTACTGGATTCAGATTTTGGGAGGTTCAGACTGGGGTATTAGTGGCTCCCAAATTAATTCTTGTAACATCCTGGCTAATAAAACTATATGGCCAGGTTTCTAAGAAAGGTCTACTATTAGCAAAAGTAAAAGAAAGATAAAAACCCAAGAAGTAAAGTTATAGAGGCATTCATTCTATCCAGTGCAGCATGTGTAAAGAATTTACCACTGTTTCCAAACTTTACTTTGTCCTTTGGCCATAAATCACCTGCAGTTGACCTTCTGTGTCTATGATTTCTCTGGAGAAGTTAATGAGGGCTCTCATTTCAAAAAGAGGAACCACAGCAAAAAGATACATGCAAAACTCAAATGAAATATGCAGTTGAAGATGTGAACTATTGCAGAAAAAGCTTAAGGAAGAGATGGCCACCTACTCATTGTAAATGTTAGTTAGCATTATTAGATATTAAATTGATTCTCAAAATATAACTTTTAGGTATACTTCCAAGAAAAGCAGAATGTGCATTATTCAGGTATATAATAACCGATTGACATTTGTAATGCGATCTTCTGTTATCTAAGATTTCTATATGATGATGCAAACATTTAAACATGTTTAACCACACTTAACCATGAGTTGTTCATGGATATCACTGAAAAAACACAGGCTCCCTTCAAAGGAGAACTATTTCAATACGTCCTAATTGTGACACTGCTGCTAATCTGACAGTGTCAGACTATGGCATCACTAGCAATAACAAACTTCTGAGCTTATGATTCCCCAGAGCACTTAATATACTCTTGATCCCATATACTGCCATTGTTCACTAAATTCTTCCTGGAATGTTTTAGAGAAGTCTCTCACATCTATTCCATACTCTTAATTTCCTAGGGAAAAAATCCATAGTTATCGAAAGTCTCAACTCACTGCTTCAGTAGAAGGCTTACTGCTGCAGCCTCCTGTTTGGTTGGTTTTAATAATAGGTTTAACAAGGGTAGTGGAGAGAATTGGCAGCTGTTCCAATTATATACAATATTATTTTCATAAGCAGATTTTGCAGGATCTGAAATAAAAGCTTTAAATAAATAGCGATACCGTAGGTACCCACAACGTGAAGATCTCATACATTCAGTGTTTGTTTTCCCCTTGGGGCTATGTGGCACTACAGCACACTCCTTTGCACAGCCTTTAACGTAGTAGAAAAGGAACTCTTCAGCATATGTACATGGAGTTTCTTTTGACACATAAAAAGTGTGACTATCCTAATTCTACAGCAGAAAAAACAAACCCAAATCACATACTAATACACATTGCAGTTATCTATGCTACTTCATTCTTCAACTGATGTTTAGTGATGGAAAAACCTTTTTGCAACAACCTCCAATACTTACGCTATCGCAGATGTTCCAAAGAGACTTAGCACTGACGTAGCGAGGAATGGCTGTGAATGATGACAGTGAGAAGCTCTGGAACAGCCCCATTGTCTGTATTCATATCCTGGAGTCGGTAGATGGTCTCAGTAGTAATATAAGGGAGAAGAGCAGAGGAGGATTTGTAACGCGGTCGTTATGACATCCCTCTGTCAAGCAGAAACAAGCCCACGTTCGCTGCGCGTGTCTCGGCAGTGATTGAGCTACATTCTGTGTTCCTAAACCAGGATAACGTTTAGGAAGTGGGTTTGATTTGATCTGCAGGTGCACCCTGCTGATTGAAACAAGAGTAACAACTATTTCACTTCCCTACTAACATCAGTCCCAAATCTTAATTTGTACATTTTTAATGCTATTCTTATAAAACTGTGACTTCAGGACATGCTGTGCTAGCTACGATCATATCAGGAAATAGAAATTTCCTTTGTTGTTTTTAGTTCTGTAATAAACTTCACCACTCAAGACAGTACAGATTAGATGTTTCTGATGCCAAGCAGCTTACTACAAAATCATTAAGCTCCAAAAAAATCTAAAACCAAAAGGAGATGCTTCTACCAGTATTGACCTACACTAAAAAAAAATGGCAAAAAGGTATTACTTTCTACCTGTGATTTTGTATTCCCGCTCGCTATTTTTGCTTTCAAGTCAGCAAGCGATAGTTGTCTTAGGTAATATTTTTTAATGGAAAACTGAAATGATAGGAGCTGTCTGAGAAAAAACAGTTCTCAGCAAGTTTACAGTTCTGTGTCCTTAATTGTGCGGCATTCACAGTAAAACGTTGTTTTATTAGATGTGTTCAGGTTAACAGAATTCACTGACAGTTTCAGGTAGACTGCAGAGCTTGATTTGGCTCTTACCCATAAAGAGGGGTATTGAAGTCTGTGGAAGAGATAAGGAACAGCTAATAGACACAAACCACGTTTGCTTTTAAAACCCTGTTGAAGCCTTGCCGTTTATCCTTTTTTCCTTCATACTCGCACAGTGTGGTAGAAAAGAGGATTCAGTCTGACATTAAGGTTCTTGCCTTCCCATCTGCTATTTCTGGAGACGGATGAATGTTCCTTTTCCCACGTGTCCTTAACAGAGGGAGCCGTGGTCTCCGAGCGGGTGACACTGCAGTTCCTGGCTGTGGCCTCTTACCTGGGAAGGCTCTGCTTTGAAGAGGATTCCTGTGAGGCAGAGGTGGCACATTTTACTGCTTAGAGTAGCTTTTCCCACTGATCAATGATTTTGTGATTGTCCTCAGGAACTGCCCGATTTAGAAGATGTAGATGAACTTGCCCCAGAAGAGGAAATCTTTGTTCAAAAGGTCAGATTCTTATTAATTCTAGTTATGAAGCTTCCCTAAACATGTTTACAAATGCTTTGCAATGTTTTGGGAAATGCAATCGGTTATGCATTTATGAACTAAAGTGGATGTTTCAGCAGATCTTCTCTATCCACTCATAAATATTTTTTTTAATTTGTTTTTTTTTATATTATTGGCTTGCAAAAATGAATGAATGAGAACCAAATGAGAATGAAAACCAAAGATCAAGTAATGCAAAAGCTAAATAAGATTAATTTCTTAGTAGCATGTAGTGTTTTAATGAAGATTACTCTTAAAATATACTTTACCAGTACTAGCATGCTGCAAAGGGCTGAATAGATAGTAGAAATCACTTCCCGCTGAATAAAATCAGACTTTTCAACTGAAAACCCAGAGAGGTTGAAACTCCTCTGCTCCACTTGTCAGATACAAGGCAGTTCATGCCCACATGAGCGTTGTGCTGTGCTCAAACTGATCTTCTAGCAAAAGCCTGTAAAGAGAAACAGAAGGGAAAAAACAAAGAGAGGCCAACAAAGATTAAAAGCACAACTTTGATTCTGGTGCTGACGCTGACTCACACTTGCCTTGCTGGAGACAGAGGTGGAGGCAGTACGTGTTTTCACAAGTCCTTCCAAGAAAATGCAAACTTGTCCCACAGCATGGAATTTATTTGCTCTTCTGGTCACAGACTCGTAATAGTGTTGCAAAACGTCTTGGCCAGCAAAGCCTCCAATTAAAAGAAGATAAGGGAAGGGAAGGGAACAAAGATTATTATTGAGGGAGTAAGCGTTAGCAGCTGTCACGCTTCAAAGGGCGTTCAGTTCTTAACTGAACTCAGGCAAAGATGTCAGGTCCCTCTGCCTGGAGGTAAAGTTATAGAACTGATCTCACACATTGCTGAACTGGGTTGTCTTCTTACAAACTGTTAACAGTTTATGGTCAGTTCAATGCTAAAGTCCGAGAAGTAGTTAACCCAAGATTCATCCACAAAGAAGAAAATCTTCACTCCATGCATCTGGGGAGAAGAGCACATCAAAGCTGACAGCTGTTATGTGGATCCAAGAAATATTTACCTATCTTGTAGCTTTTACATCTAGAGTAAAATATGTTCAATTATATTTTCTCCTTTTACAGCAGAAATATCACCCAAAGATTGAAATAATTTCTGAAATGACAAATGACAGCGATTCTGCATCAGAGGAAAACAACAAAAGCGTGCTTGAGAATTCAGTAGAGGTTCCAACAGCAATTTTTTCAACTGTGCATAAGATCCATAAAGAGCACAAAAAGGAGCACTTAAGACCCCTTGTCGAAAGCTTCTTTACAGAGCCTGCTAATTCAGAAAGATACTTGGAGACGAAAGATAAACAAGCAACCCCCTTGAGACCCTTGATACAAGAGGTTATCACTGAACCCAAGGCTAATCTACTGTTGCCACCAGTCTGTAATCAACCAGATGACCCCAGCCCCCAGGAAGGGGACAGTGAGATCAGTTAGTTGCCCTGGTAAGATTACAGGGACATAATTAATCACAGAGAAAAAGGTGGGTGGCACATACACACTAAAATTAAGGATTC
This sequence comes from Podiceps cristatus, assembly GCA_000699545.1. Classification (NCBI taxonomy): domain Eukaryota; kingdom Metazoa; phylum Chordata; class Aves; order Podicipediformes; family Podicipedidae; genus Podiceps; species Podiceps cristatus. The sequence goes on along the minus strand of KL282999.1, from coordinate 25,463 downwards.
GTTCGGCTCTTGTTGAAAAATTCTTCAATCCACTGTTAGTTAACAATCACCTCTTTATGTGGGAATCCTAATAAAATAGGAATTAAATGTTTGTTGGGTGTTTTTTCTACACAGACATTCTTGCTGAGTTATATCTAAATGGTTTTACACAACTGGGCTCTACATTTCTCTTTCCAGCCTCCCAGTGAGTTTCATTTACCTTTTTCCTCCCTGCTTTGACAGGGAGTAGCAGTGACGGAGAGGTACAGCGCCTGGCTGAGGGTGAAGGACGTCCCCGCGAAGCACACTATGAGTGGATTAGATTGATCGCTTGGACGAAACCAAATCACATCTGGAGCACAGTGCCTGGCTGGCTGCACGAGGTTATTCCCAAAATGCCGAGTTCAGCAGTGGGACCGTTAGTTAAAGCTCACAGAACAGTTCCGGCA
>KL282999.1:2736-16505 GCA_000699545.1 Podiceps cristatus | reverse complement strand
AAATAAACAAACCTTCAGATTTCTGCATATATACTTAAGAAAAAATCCACCATCCATTTCTAGAGAAAAGTGACCCGAGAACTGCAGACAGATAAATATCTCAGCAGAGAGACCGACTCTGGCATCAGCTACACTTCCCATAATTTGAGGACAAGGGGAAGGTAGTAGAGCTAAACACAATCTAGGAGTACCTAAGATGCAAAATATGCAAAGAATAAATTAACCTACCCAAAGCAATTACCAAACTAGCTAGAGTTGTATTAAACATATTTTATGTAAATGTGCTACGTCTCGTGATGATGTTTTTACCAAATGCACCACGTTTTGTGCTCCTAGAAGCTCAAATACACATATTTTCAGAAGAAACAGAAAAAAGCGCTGTTTAAATTCTGAAATCCTGCCAGTTCCTACAAGAGCTGCAACTCTATTGGCAGCACGTGACAGGGAAAGCGCCTCACAAGAACAAGCAGCACGGTCTGATTTACAGCCCAAAGGCACTGCTGTGGACTTCACAACTGTTGCCCGCAGCCGCCCCGGCGGAGGGCCTAACACTCACATCCAGGAGGCTGGCGGGCTCCAGGCCGTACTGTTGGCTCCTCAGCAGCAGCTGCAGCCCTTCCAAGCTCCAGTCGGTGCCCTCCAACGGGTCTGAAATATCTGTTCTGAGGAAAGACAAGGGGAAATATTGCCAGGAATGAGACTTGCATAGATCCATACAGAAAGCAGGACTGAACACCCTTCCGACATGAGGTTTATGCTTACATTTCGTTTTGAAAACCAAGAGCCCGCTGTCAGCCTGGGTTTATGCCGTATCACTTGGTTTAATCCCAGCAGTACAACCCAGCAGAGCCCCAGGGGACTGGGCTCATAGTAAAACAAGTGAGACTACTCCCCTCCTGGGTGACCCATGTGATTTGGGCATGGACAGTCTGTGCACATCTCTTCAAGACTGGGAAAATTAAAGCTTTCCTTAGAAGAAATCCTTCTAGAGAGGCACTTGGGATGCAGAACAGGCTGCGTTCCCATCCTCCTGGGTCCTGGCTTTTAAAGGAGTGCCATTTACCTGCAGGCATTTGGCTTGCAGGCCGCATTTACCAGAGACATTCAGCTAAAGGAGCAACTGTGAGGTCCTGCTGTCTTTAGACCTTCCAAAAATCTGTAAAAATTTTTCTTAAAATCTTTAGAAAAGAATGATTTTTCTTCTGATAAAATGTTTTAAAGTGGGTTCAGAAGGAGGAATTTGGTTCTCTGTAAGGACCCAAAGGAAAATAAAAGTCTTTGTGATAACCCTATTGTGTTTTGGGTTCCCCCACCCCAGTCCTCCTTACAGTGCTGCAGTTGCTATCAAGAATGAATTCTGCAGTTCCGCGTCATCCACCAAGCTGCAACCACGCTTTCCTGCTGCTGGTGAAGTCTGCTGTACGCTCACCCGTAACGTCGGTGCTGTTGGGATTTCCGTCCCACAGCTCCAAAGGTGGCTCACCCAGATCTCCCCACGGCTGAGCCTCGTGCCGCTGGGCTAACCCCGCCTGCACGAGGATATCGTTCTCTGGGAGACTGTCACACGCAGGATACTTGCATGCCCTGGCTTCAAAACAATGAAACCTCCAGCCCTTTGTATCAGATTTCTGTACTCGGTGAACTCCCAACTCTCCATCCATGACTTCACCTGCTATTTCACGATTTTAAGGCACGCTTTTATACCTTTCTATAAAACCTTGCTTTGGACTGCCTAGCATTTTACTGAGCCCCTCCAGTTCAAGCAGACAAGCACAGCAACGCAGCCAAGTTCTGTGGGTTTTCACTCTTAGTCAGAGATGGGGAAGCTGAGATCTCTTGCAGTGTCAGCTCCCTGGCACCTCCCCGGAAGCGTGTGGCCCACATCATGGTGCCTGGCTGCTCCCTAAGACAGACCTGGCACTGACTCAGGACAGCCACCTTGGAAAGGAGACAGGAGAGGATGCAAAAGGGAGAACAGACTAAAGAGAAAAGGCTATTTGACTTTACAGCACAGGAGAGGAAAAGAAAGGGGGGCAAATTATTTCCTTCTCAAGCCCAAGCCTGGGCCTGAAAAATGCTTTGATGCCTTATCAAATATATGCCCTACTTAGTGCAGAGATTATGGTGATGATTGACTGTCACCTTCCATCACTGTCTGCACACTGCCACACAAGTGACACCTTAGTCACTGCAGAGAAACACCGGTGACAAATATTTCTTCATGACTTTACGTAACTGAGGAGACAACAAACCAGATGGCAGAGGGCACACAAGCTGCTGGAGGTGTACTGCGGCCCAGTGGCCACGTCTGCAGACATGGGCGCTGGTCTGGGCTTCAGCTTTCATGTAGACCTCGGGCAAATCCCTCTCACTGCAGAAAGCCCCTTCCCGTTCCGTGACTCTGGTGCACGTGCTCTGACAGCTGTTCCCCTGCTGGGTCCTTCAATCAAGTCATCCACAGACCCGCTCTGCTGTGAACTGTCCCCTGGGCTGCAAAGCTCCTTTAAGCAGGTGCCACAGGTACAGGACGGAGCTCAACAGGCTGCATTAGGCCACTCAGAGTCAGCCTCCCTTTCTCCCCCGCTAAGGGGAAGAGAGGGCGATGGAACACGCAGGGCGCAGCTGCCCCTCGCTCCCCTCACCTGTCCAGCAACACCCTTCTGCCTCTCCTCTCGGCCGGTTGTGAGGTCCCTGGTGCGGCAGCACCACAGCTCCCTTTGCCTTCCAAAACAGACTGAACCATGGCGACCGGGAGCACAGGGGGCTCCGAGCAAGCCCGGCAGCCTGGCAGGGGGACATCAGGCTCAGCCGTGGCTTTCGCTCCAGGGCTGACTGGCTCTTCCTTGATCAGCATGAGGCACTTCTCTCTGCAGCAGAGACAAGAGTTAGCACCACGCACACACCTGCTCCACAAAGGCCTCGTGGTACTGGGAAGGGCGGTCGCACAAGGGCTTGCCTCCACTTCCCAAACTGCCCCACAGAGTCTTTCCATCCCCCTAGATAGGCAAAAGAAACCAGCAACCTTGTTTTCTTTTCAGGAAGCTCCAGAAACACGCTTAGCTGGAATATCTTCACTCACTTCACCCAGCCGGCTACAACGATCTCACCCTGTATTGCAAATATGCAAAATATACTTCCCTGTGTTGATCATTTCTCAGATGAGGGTTAGGCTTGAGACAGGTTAAAGGGTCACTAGGCTAGAGAGGCTCCCCTGAAAAAGAAAAGTCTCCACCCTAGAGATAGGAATGGGATCAGAAAGACATTCCCATGCTGGAGTAAGGATTGGACCATCAAGCCCTCTAGAGATCCCAAAGACACAGGTCAGGATCTTGTGGCCCTGCAGGATTTGCAACAGAAGCTATCAAGATCTGACAGCCCCAGTCAGATATTTTACTTGTTTGGAAGCAGAGGTTTGCCTTTTTCCAGTGGGAGAGGCTCTCCACGTTATTCCTACATGGACATATGACACTGAAGTTTTGAACAGTAGCATTTCATATGTGAAATTCTACTCTGTACTACTTACAGGAGACTTTACAGCGCCCTGTGAACGTGCACAACTGGAGCCAAAGCGACAGAGACATGTAGATCAACAGGCACAGGGCATGGAAAGCCATGCTGAAAAAATACTGCCTTACAACACTTACAGACTAGTTTTGCTGCAAGACAACATGAGTGTGTCTCACATACGGGGTGGTATGTGACACTACAAAGCCTTCCTTGGCAGTCCTTTCAGATCATCTGAATCCTTAATAATCTGAATCCTGATTCCTTTCAGATCATCTCATGTAATCCTAAACTCCCACCAGAAGCTCGTGTTGATTTAGGAAGTGCCACACTCCTGAACTCATTAGGGCCTTGACTGGCCCAGGTTCCCGAGTCATGCAGATACAGCACAGATCCGAAGCCACCAGATGGCACTCAGTAATTAGTAGAAATAAGCAACTCAACTTGAAGGTTATATTGAATTTTTTCTGCTTTAGAAATGGCTTCCAGGTTTGGATTTTTTTTTTTTTTTCTGGAGCTTTTTACATGTTTCTAGCTAATTTGACGCCTATGGTTTCAATTATTAAGCAGATTTTGAGGCAATTTCTAGAGTATAACTGCCTTGCCTCTATGCCTGAGAAACTGTTTCCATGATTCATCTGTCTACTTACTTTCCACTGACATCGCTGTAGCTATACTGCTACTAGCCCTAAATACTCTGCATGTCTGTGGCAGGAAGAGATAAGCACTAAAATACCTCTGCATTCAGTTCTTAAGTTACTGGGACCTTTTCACAGAAAAGTTATCAAACGTCGGAAGTTGTTGTGATGCAACCTTTCTGCTCTCATTAGCAGAAAGATGTACAGTTTGATTCTGTTCTTTCTTTGTTAAAGCCAAAAGGAAACTTCCTTTCTCTCTCTCTCAACCAACCCAACAAGTGTTAGTATCTCATTATTTGATAAATCTGAGACAGCCCCTGTCTTGAGAACAAAATATAAAGAAACATGGAATACTTCTCAAAGAGGTGAGTGGCAGTTCTCAGCATGAAAGTCATGACTGTTTCAAAAGTTATGTTATTATCCCTCCCTAGCTCTGAAAATCTGACCCACCCCGCAAACTGGAAAAAAATATTCCAGCCCACCACCCCTGCAGAGATTTGTGAATCAGAGAGACTCTGGTAAAATTATAGCCAGGAAAAAATGCTTTTGAAGCCATGCATGCCCATACTCGACTCTCCCAGTCTTTAATCACAAAGATGCTTACCTGTCATTTTCAGGAGGGGTTTGCATATTTATTATGGTGGATGGTGATGCTTCAGTAACATCAGATATGATGGGTCCTCCAGCAATTGCAGGGCTGTTTAAGCAAGAGGCAGGTTCTGTCGATGGCTAAGAGGAAAACAAAAATCATACAGATTTATCCCTCTGAGGACCAGAGCAAATCCAAGGCCCTATCTGAGATAGTTAGAGTTTACCCACTGTGCCCTCGAGTCCTCCTTGTATGGAAACCAAGAAAGCTTTTACCTGCTATGCAACATTATTATTTCCTCTGATCTTTCTCCAACCACACAGAGGTGCAGGTGTAAAATAAGCACTGTGACTGACTTGTCAGCTACTGAGAGGTTTTACCATGTCTGTCGTTTTGCCTAGACTGCTTAGTTTCCTCTGGAGGGAAGATCCAAGACAGCCTGGCAGGAGAGTATGAGGCTCTCACGCCAGCTCAAGCGTTTTAACTGCATGCCATGTCATGTGTCTGGTGTCTGCTTCGGTGGGTTGGGATCCCTCTGCGACTGCAAATATCTGGCTCTGGACAGAAGGATCATAGTTCCTCTCTGCCCTTGAGGTGAGCCAGGCTGGGGTGACGCCACAGAGATTTCGGGGTGCAGGTTCTGCCTCTCCCTCCCACAACCCACGGCTGCCCACACAAGCACATGCAAGCACATGCCCCTCCTGAAACAGGGGAGCTGAAGAAATAAGAAATGTCACTCGTCTTTGCAAACCTCTCTCTTCTTCACCGCCAGACTCTTGCCAAACTACTTACTCTGTAGTCTGTATTATTGCTTCAAACATTTTTCCACCCTGGCTAAAGAAATCCCACAAAGCTCAGAGGCTGGCGTAAACCTACCGACTGTATGAAATAGGGGTCATGGAGGGGGTCTGTAGACAAATGCCGGCTGAACTTGGACACTTGCGGAGCTGAGATCCCGTTGTCAAGCATCAGAGGTCTGTGAAGAGAAACAGGTTTGTCTTCCCAGCACATGCTGACTGGTTCCTGGTTGCTCATAGAAGAAACGTCTCTCAGCCAAGGGCTGTTTTCCCTGGGTACTCTGGTTCTCCTCAGCTGTAAAGTACTGTCTTGTTCAGTGTTAGGGACAGGGAAGGGAAACAACAGGTTTGGAGGAGGTCACCATTAAAAAAGGGCATTAGCCATATACCTAAGGGATGATCTGGGTTTTCTAGATCTTTATTTGACAGATGCAAGTAAAATAACCAATTCATATTTTGAATTGAACAAATTTAATTCCTATTTTCTCCTAATTGCTAGCATTTTCAAGCTCTGGGCTGGATCCTCATCTTGTTTAACTGGAGGTAGTGACGTTGAAATTATTAGGGCAATACTGGGAATTCAGCCTTGTTACCAGCCCCCTCGTGCTCAGGGCCTCTTTGGCAAAGCTACATCTCAGTACATAGCACCACATAAAAGGAATCTGTGCCATTCGCTAAGTAAGTAATAAACAGGGAGACACAAAGCAGAGCCTCAACTCATTGCATATAAGTTTTTTAAAAAAATGACTTGACAGGCTTTTACAGATGGTCACTGACAACAAGAAGCGGTGTGGCATGCTGGGTCCTGCAGCAGGAGTGCTTTATGTTCATGCTTATGTTATCACTGACTAATGATTGAAACCAAAATAAAATGAGAAAGATCTTCAAAATGGCAACTGCCTTTCCAGCATGAAACTTCCTGGGTGGCAGGCCTTAGTTTGTGATACAGTCCCAGAGAAGCTGGGAACTGGTATATTTTGCTACATACCTGCTATTGTTAATGCTGTGATGATCCTATAGAACTGCCTAGCAAACCCCTCTTCTCCCACTGTCCCACAGTCAGGAAAAGCATCTTCAGGCTTCATTTAGAAGACAGTGATTTAGCTGAGGGCACCAGGGAAAGCCAAGTTTTTCCCACAGTAATGCCTAAGAGGCTTGACAGAAGATAATTCCTAGCTCCCTTCATCCTACAGACACTGAAGCTGGATATGTTGGGAGAAATTGTGGGTTTGCTCAGACTCCAATTGGATCCCACAGAAAAGGGCATTATACAGCAGGACACAGTGACCACAGTGCTTGAGATCTCAGTGTTGTCTAACAGCTCGTTTAACAGCCTTTTTCTATTCTATGACCTTAACTAAAGACACAGAATAAAACCAAACATTTGGATCACCCTGACAGGGACCTTGTTATGACAGAAGCCACCCTTCAGTACACACTGAGATATCATAGCCAGCCCTGCAACAACTACGAATTTGTAAGTGTCCAGCTCTCCGCTGCAGGAGCCACAAATGAACCTCCCCATCCAACGTTTCTTATCAAAGTAACTTTGGTGTCTAACCCACCTAATGGCCTCCAGGTCAGACGTGCCTGTGGGATCTACAGACGTGCCCATCCTCTCCAAATCTACCCCAAGCCCACAGCCAGCACTCGGGTCTGCCCAAACAGTTGCTCCGGAATGTACGCTATGCTTTCCTGCAGCCATTTAAGAGAGGCAGGAAAACAGAACTGTGAGAGACAAAGGTAGATACAGACACAAGAGCTGAGGTTCTTTGAACACAGACCTTTGTGTTTCCAAGGAAGCAGAAACTCAAATTAACACACACAATACTGTGCAAACTGCAGCTGGCTTGTATCGGTGTGATCCCCCTTCACAGGGAGGGTCAACACAGTTGCTGTGCAGAGAGTTCTGTGCTCTTCTGCCCCTTTCAGCACAGTTTCTAACTAACAATTTGTTTTTTTTCAAAAAGCAGTAGTCTAAGACAACATTTCTAGGGCTGCAAAGCTTTTACAGAGAGGGCACAGCCCTGACCGTCGAAATTAGAGATCAGATTTGGCATGTCATTTCTCTGTTTCCCTACTCCACTGGAGGAAAAATTTCCCCAGTCATGAACCTCAGCGACTCAGAGCAACTGATATCCTCCCCTTGAGCCCTCTTCTTCGTTACCATTCTTCGTGCAGTGTTTATCCCTTCCAAGAGGGTCAGCAGAGAGTGTAGGCAGAGGTCGGAGTACCCAGATTGCTGGTACAGATTACAGGCTCCTTCATTCGACCCCGTGTTTCCTTCACAGTCCTCACAAGAAGAGTCAGCCAAGAACAAGGACACTGACTTAAAGAATCAACCCCCTTGAGTAGCCATTCTTGGGAAGTCTTGCTCCTTCTCTTGCACAGAGAAGTTTCTGAGTTGCCAAAGGCCACAAGGTAATAAAGGTGGGAATTGGAGGCACGTCCCTGCCCTCAGACTGAGCCACAAAGGCAAATTCCTCTTAGTAGCCTCTCTCCCCTCTTTAGATCACAAGCACCACAGAGCAAGAAATGCACCACTGCCCTCCTGGAAGGCACTAAGCTCCTAATTAAAGCTCCTCTATTCACTTGCCTTAAAGTGCTTATTTATGACTCTAAAGATATCACTTAGCTAAAATCTTTCCCCACCTTTCTCTCTGCAAGGCCTGCAGGTTATATGCCACCAAGCCGGTGTTGGATACACACCCCATCCATGAATGTGGGTCAAACTGCCTGGGCCCAGCCCTGCTCCCACTGATGACAAGCGGCAAAACTGGACCAGCAGTGGGGTCCTGCCCTTTACCCTCCCGCTAGTTAGTGTTCCCATCTCCCATCTCGCTCTGTATTCCCCAAATAAAGGTCACGAGCTGACACGGTGCTTCTCTAAAGACCACTGAATGGGGCATGTCAGCAGGTCTGACTCGGCAGTTCAGCCCATTCATTTCCCATCACCATGGTGCCCTGGTCCGGTGACCGCCTGCCTGGGCAAGCTGAGCTTGTGCTTTTAGTGAGGGGGCAGCATTTTGCACCCGTGAGCGTGTGCGCACCACACAAGGGTACTTACAGCTTCCTCTTTATCCCAGAGCTGCTAGGGCTTGATTGGAGCTGGCCAAACAGAAACTGAATCAGCTGTCAGGAGAGATCAAAATCCGGTGTTAATCAGCAGAGTGATTCAGCACTCCCTGCTCTCGCAGCCATTCTTATCTCACACGTTCCTCCCTCCCAACACCACCCCAAAGCTGGGAGCAACCATGAAATACGGGAATTGAATCACGTGACCCATCCAAGCCCAGAACAGAATTAAGCTTTCCAAGAACTCAAACGACCTGCCTGGCTTTCAAGAAACACAGCCAGGTGCTTGCTTTGTGCGAAGGCCGCTAGATGCATGTGCTCTTTCCACTTCTGTGCATGCAGAACTCCGTACTGTGAAGTACACACACAAACATTCCTAGGCCTGGAGTTAGACTTGGCCCCCATAAAAGTCTTTAGAGCCCTTTATAAGAGGATCTGTAAAGTCTGACAAAGGTTTTGCAAGTGAGAGAGGCAACCCCCAAGGCAAGGAGACCCTGGGTGGAGGCCTTGGCTCTTTCAGCTGAGTTTTTCAGCCCTATGAAATTCAGTGTTGATGTAACAGGACACTAAAAAGGATGCAGGGTGGCTTTGGAGAAGAATCACTTAGCAACACGTTCCCAGGTCAGCTTGAGCCTAATGCTTTGCTTTGACCTCCAAACAAAGACAGCATTATAATTTTATATCTCAGCTGCCTCTTACTCATTGATCAATATAACAAAATAGAGTTGCATAAATGCCTCTACAATGAGTGGTGTGGCTGGTCCGGTCTCAGAGCCGGAGGAAGGTCTGATAGCCTCATGCATTTCTATCCAGTCCTATGACTCTGTGACACCACGTGAGGGTCAGAACGTGGCTCTCAGGGGGACTGGGAAATGTGACATGCTCAGTCCATCAGCACCGACTGGGAATCACTGGAGAGGCCTTTTCTAGTGCGGGTCAAGCTAGATTTTAAGGCAGGTGGCTCTGCAGTTCTTCTTCAGCCTTAGAAGGTTGTACAGTAATTCCTCAACTATACCAGTAGCACCAAAAACTGTAGCAGTTGCTGGAGGTCCCCACTGGCCAGTTCTGCTGCCTGCAGCTTCAGTGCTGTCAGGGGGAGGCTCCGCTCCAGTACGAAGGAAAGAGGAAAGATCTGGGAAGCCCAAAGGCATCAGTAAAACCAGAACACAGCCAATACAGGGCAATTAGTGAGAGTTGTGCTCTCTTGCTCAGGACTTTGACAAAAAAGTGGTTTCTAACATCACAGTGAGGACTGACAGGGAAATTAGTCTTTTGCTTGAGGGCATAATCTGTGCTTTGCTTGTGACCGTTACCCATAGGGCACTTAAGAGCATGACACAATTTGAAAGAGAGAAAATAAATAATACTGCAATATCAGAGTGTGGAGAAGATTATGGAACAACAACAAAAAAAAAAAATCAGAGAAGGACATACACCATGCAGTACAAGTGAGTTTGGAGTTTATATGACCATTACCTTGTTGATCACTTTCTGTTGCTGTGAGTGGTTCTGCCGGAGAGAAACAACTTCCCGCCAAAGAACTTCATTTTGCCTGAAAGTGAAACAGAAACTTTCCGTGAGCACAGAGACATCCCAACAACCCATGGTGCTGCCATGACGCACAGTAGACTCAAATGGTGCAAAGTCTGTCTCACTTCAGGGCTCTTGCAGTGCTTGGCACTCTTCAGGAGTCACAACCAGGGTCACATGACTACGTTCCTTGTTTTTCCTCCACCTCCAAAGAACTAGAGACCAAAGCTTGGAGGAGAAACAAAGAGAAGCCAACATTTATAGGGAAGGGTAACAAGAGGACATGTGTGTTTAGTTTTTGTGGAACACTTGGCCCAAACTCAGAATTTCAGCAAGGCCTGATTTGTGACTTTGAATGATCTGGGTCACCAAGACTGTTATTCCTGCAGGAGCCAAGAAAGCCCAACCTCTCCACAGCTGCCCCTGAAGTCTAAGAGATCCCACGGGTAGAGATCCTATGCGTTCTGCCTGCTGAAACCGCATACACATGGTGGTACAAAGGCATGTTTGGGAGTGACTGGAACAGCTAAAGGGATGCTTCTGCATCTGAGAACTAGAAAGACTGTAATCTGCAAACTAGAAGGACTATGATTTCATTAATGGGAGTCACTGATTTCATCCAGCACGGACCTGTGTCCAGCTTGCAATTGCATAGAGCATATTTATTTTCTGCCTGCAAACGCTGCACACAGGGGAGTTACAGGCTTCCTTGAACAGTCAGCCCGGAAAGTTTTATTTACCGTGCTGCCTCCAAATTGGGATGCCAGCCAAGTCCATGCTGCAAAAGGTTTTGCCAGTCAATTTATCTCAAGAGTATACGGATGTACCAAAACTGAGAGGCCTATCACACAGGCAAAACCTATCATACAGGTGAAATTTGTAAATCCTTTTGCTACATATCCCTTAGGTGGTTTTAGTCTTTCCAGTGTGGATTGACGTTAGAACCGGGGAGATAAGGCCCAGGGCTTGCAAGAGCAAAGTAGCTGCCCTAGTACAGCAGCTTGTACAGCAAGAACTTTCTGCACTGGAACTGACTGGCTTTTCAGCAAAGCAGCCTTCCCTAGTCTGACAGCGGCCGCTGGAGTTATGTCCTCGTGGTTCTTCACCAGTGCAAATTTCTTAACCTGGTGTCAGCCTGGGATTTCTGGTCTGTCTTAATTTATAAAAATGGTATTATTTTCATTGATTGAATGCAATTTTGCCTTTTGATGGATGGATGGAGGGAGCAAGCAAATCAAAAGGGAGAATAAGCTAAAAGCAAAGCTAAATCATCAATACTGGCATGCAGTAAAATAGAAGCCTAGAAACTCTTTCATTGCTACTATACCTGGATTTCATGATCTCATGCATGTGCTAAGTGTGTCAGTCATTAAAGTTTGAGGAAGGATAAAAACATTCCTCTGTTACACATCAGGGGCTGGGCTGCAATGAAGTTTCAGAGCATCTGCTGTTCTCTCAGGGCCCAGGATGCCAGGGTCCTCTGGTGATGGATGAATATCTGCTTTCATTATAAAAGAAGTTTTGGGGTCTCACTATTTAAAAATCACTTGAAAAAAAATCTAAGTTCTCTGTAGGGATTAAAATTCTGGAGGCAAATAAAAACCACTCCAAGTACATGATGTATAAAACTGTATCCATTTACTAAATTCCTAGTGACTACATCTGACTAAGAAAATCCCAGAGTCTCAGACAGCTGGAGGTCAGGTGGCCATACGCAAGAAGTATTTCAATTGCTTGTTTTGCTCTTATACAACAATTTTGGCCATGTCAGAAGACACAGTCTTCAGAGAGATGGACTAAACACTACAACAGTTCTTGCATTCTTACATACTTTAGGCCAGTCTCATATTTTGGAGGTGGAGGATGACAGAGAGATATTTTTTATTTTTTTAATAGTTAGAGCATGCACCACCAGATTTCTGCCAAGGACCCTTCTAGGTGAGAGAAAGAGTTACATCTTTAATATCATTTCTGTTTAGAGGAAATACAATCATCTGACTTAAGTCATCAGGTTATACATGTATTTCCTGCATGGCCTCCTCTGTGCTTTCCTCATCTATAAAGGGAAAATGTAGATTAAGAAAATATGTCTACCTTTTGCAGAAGGCAGAGAAGCTGAGCATTAATTCATATTTTGTAGATCATCAGGTCTGCGCAGAAATCCTACATGTTATTGTCTCAACAGATCTAGTCACTATGGCTAGTCCCTGGCTCAGCACGTGCTCCCTGGGAGGGAAGTGTGTGAGGCTCCTCCTTCCAAACATTCCCCAAGACCGACAACTCTCATGAAGCAAACGCCCGTAAGAAGCAGCCTGAGTAGGATTCAACTCACTGCTTCATGTCCTGCACTTGACACTCCATGTTCTCCTGCTGACTTCTCAGTATCTGTACCTCGTATAGCAACCTGCTGAGGTCCTCCTGGCGCATCTTGGTCTCCTCGCTTTTCACTACCGACACCTGAGGACGAAAAAATGAAAGGTGGATTTTACCAATGCCAGAAGGGCATGGACAGGTAGAGTTGTTGCTGGGGCTCGGGCGCAGGACTTCCACCAGCCAGGCTCTGACACGCAGAAATACTGGGACAGGCAACGTGTGCACAAGAGTCTGAACTATCCTTAGGGTATTACTGCACATGTCAAAGGGATAAAATAGAGCAAAGAGGAGGAAAAATGCTTTTGTACAGAGGGTCTATTGGCAGCAGGACATTTTCCAGTACAGCAGGGACTTATTTCACATATGCTTGGGGGAGGGGGGGGAGGTATTCTGAGGAACAGGGCAGAATTGAACTAGGTTATTCATAGAATCATAGACTCATAGACTCATAGAATGTTTTGGGTTGGAAGGGACCCCCAGAGCCCATCTAGTCCAACCCCCTGCAGTGAGCAGGGACACCATTACCCAGATCAGGTTGCTCAGAGCCCCGTCCAGCCTGGGCTTGAATGTTTCCAGGGATGGGGCCTCCCCCACCTCTCTGGGCAACCCCTTCCAGTGCTTCACCACCCTCATTGTAAAGAATTTCTTCCTTATATCCAGTCTAAAATTCAATGAATTCTTTCTACTTTAACTACAGAGAGACCTAATCCAGCCTCACGTTTTACAGGAATGAGCCTGAGGAACTGCTTTAAATTGATATATTACACTTGGATTCCCAGAAGGCTTTTGCTGAAGTCTCTTTTCTTAAATCAATACGCTAACTCAGTAAGAGAACAGCCCTTTTTGGGCATCAGTAACAGGTTAAAAGATAGCAAACAGAAGGCGGGAGTAGGTTATCGCTTCTATAATAACAGGAGATGACTGTTGGGAGACCCAGTAGGAGTTATGCTGCACATACCTAGAAAAGCAGGTAACAATTCAGAAGCAGAGTAGTGCAAAGCAAGCCTGTCCGTGCAGCACTACGCAAAGGTCTCGTGATACTGAGTGACGGACCAAAAAACCAGACAAAACTCTGATGAAAACCAAGCGCTTCACACAGAGGATCCCCACCCCAACCGTACATGTATATGGAGACACAGGGCGATCACGGAGCTATGCCGAGCGGTCTATGGCACAGCGGCCCATGGTCTGAAAGCAAACAAGCATTTTGGGAGTCAGAGAGGAATGAAGCTGTGGTAGAAACCCTGGCAATGACCATGGAGT
>KL282998.1:0-16928 GCA_000699545.1 Podiceps cristatus | reverse complement strand
CCCTCTGTACTCCACTTCTCAAAAGGTGTTATTTCAGATGTAGTAGTCAAATCTGCAAAAATACCCCCTTATTCTGTTTATGAAGTCCATCACTATCTATTGAACTGTTTTTTTTCAGTTGTTTTCTCACTGCATTTCATGAAGTTATTTATAGAATCTTTCATTATCGCTCCCTAACAGAAATTTTAATTATAAAAATAATTACTCTATTAATCCATCTGTAATTAATGTATAGTATTAAAGATAATCAATGTTGGTCATTTAAAAATTATTCTTCAACATTTCCATTTGCAAAATGAGGCCCAGTTTCAAAATGAGGTTCCAGATTTGCCTTCAAGTTCTATTATTGCATATAAGTATGAATAATTTATTTAAATTGAATATTTTTTTTCTTTTTAATTACAAACTTTGCATTACTCTAAGATTAGTTGCATATTTGGTATAGAGACCCAGTCATTCTCCAAGACACAATACCTTACCCTTTGATTTGTGTTCTTGCATATTAAGAAAAGCTAAGGTGAAAATTTTGCATCCCATCTCCTTTTTTCTCCACAGACAGTAGTTAACTACCTGCAGATTGTTGCCCTGTTTCATGGACTCCTGTCTACAGCATGTTTTTTGTGGTTGTTAGGTTGCCATCACTTTGAAACGTGTATGTCTCTGCACAAAGCTATCTTCTTGCCATTGACTTAATTCCCATTGACCTTGATGTGGTAACAATGTCATGATCTTGTTAACTGTCACGGAGTACACTGGTGGGAAGATGATAGTTGCACCACTCCTGTCACTTCATTCCTCTGAATAAAGCTGGTCATGAAGTTCTTGGCTAGTATGACTTCAGTTTAAGAAGCCTTCAGTGAGATTGGAGGAGAAGCTGGGTGCATAGGAGGACAGCCCTCCTCAGAGTAAGAGAAAGTGAAACTCTTCATTGGCTTTTAATAGAAGAAAGGAAAATAACATCTTACAGCAGGTGAGTCAAATGCATAAGTGAAATTTTAGCTAATTTAGGAAGAATGGAGAAACATGAAGGTACTGTTAACATCTATTAACATGCAAAAAAAGTTCTACATCCTTTTTTTAGGTGGATGATGGACTTGTAGATTAAAATTAAAAAACAAATCCAAACCAAAATTCCCTTCAATTTATCAACAAGACTTCTCTATTTTTTGGTAATGAAGAATGTGGTCTCTTCTAAGTCATGTTTTAATACTGAAACTTGATACCTTCTGCAGTACAAGGGTGAAACTGCCCTTTTTCAGAAAAAAAAAAAAAAAAAGATGTATTTTCACTCTTCCGTTTTCATCTATTCATGTACATCTTAATGAAATCTCTGCCGAGAATGAGTTTCAGAGAACATTTGGGATGAACGCTGGCAAGCTGAGCAGAAGGCTCTAAATGTAGTATTAGAAACAAAGAATCATCTTCAGAGTTCATGATCTCGGAGTATTAAGCATAACACCAGCTGAGAAATGCGAAGCGGAGGTTTGCTTGCAGTGCTCCACTTCCATCTGCAGATATTTCTAGAGCACAACTTTCAGCAAACTAAGTGAGTGTAGTGTGAGGGAAGGATGATGAAAATGGACAGCACAGCTCCTTATGGGATGTGTTTTAATGTCCTCTCCACTGCTCCCTGCCTCTTGTGTTTTTCCTGTTACCCACTGGAGAAAATCATTTGACTTTGAAGTAGATATGGTCATTGGTGAGGTAATTCCCATGCTTTTCTTGTATTCCCTGCTTCTGGCATGAAAATTTCAGATAGACAGGAAGGAAGGTTGTAGGCTGCAACAACAAGTGCAAAGTGGTTGTTAGTTGGACCAAAATGTGTGAGTTATGATTAACACAACGATCAGGGACTCTCACTTGCTATAGTGATGAATAGGAAAATCTTAATAAGGTACCTTCCATCTTAGACATAGAGAAATTTGAAGCTTTTTGTAAAATTTTAATGCAAAATTGATTTCAGATTAAATAACAATCTTGGCGTACTTGTTATAGCATTATGCATTTTATTTCATGTAACTACCTTTTAAACTGCTTTACAAGAGTTCTTCACAGCGGGTACCTGTTTCAGAAAGCCTGAGTGAATGAGTTGAAATTACTCTTTCAAACGTGACAAAGGACAAAATTCTGCAAGTCCTTACATGAATAAAGATGCAAATTTACACACTCAGGAAAATCTTAACTGGTTCCTACCCTAAAACATCTCTGCATCTTTAGTTAGGTAAATGCCACTAAAAATGTGACCTTTGGCTACTTGTCCTCTGAAATGACTGTTTTCTGGGAACAAAATCTATTTTTTTAAAGAGTTTTCCTGGACTTAAAGCTACTTAATAGTTTTAAAGTATTTTATCTGAGATGTATATTCCATACTGCATACTTATATCTCTCATTAACTGTGAAGGACAGCTCCTTAATGTAATCAACAACATTAAATTATAGCCCTAGATGAGAAATTAAGGTTAATTTTGCACACAGCAGAAATGCAGAGGAGACTGCCTGAATAGGTTGTAACTAACATGCTGAAATCTGATATATTGCTGATCCGCACAATGCCAGCTGTGCTGGAAGCACTGCTGCTCCTGTCAGTATCATATATGGGTGTAGGAAGAGCAGTCAGGGGGCTTGATCATAAACAAAGCATGTCCAGTATTACTGCATCTGCTAACAGTATGCTAGAGCAAGAGGTAAAAGGGACTGATTAATATTGCAATGTTAGCTGTCTCAGCAGCAACGTTACTTAATGATATTTATTTTTCCTCTGAATCTTCCATTGACATTTCCATTTTACTTTTTTTTGGTTTATGGGATTTAAAAGGATTGTGTGGTCCCTTTCTATAATGCTGGATGATAATGCATGTGTTTAAACTGGAATATCTCCATGCTTGAACCCAGGTGTGCATACACTGTTCATCATCACGTACATCATTCATCACCACATTCATCTGAGCCTTGTGGTAAAGGCTATATAGAAACAAAACAAATCTGAATTTTGCAGATTTTTGCTTTGGTTATGGTGCAAAAACTGAATTGGTCATTCAACCTCCTTTATTATAAAAATGTGAAGAAAACAATTCAGAAGACTTTAGCCACCATTAACTAGAGTTTATAGTCAGAAAATTTCAATCCAAGCATTCCAGAAAACTCTTCAGCAGGTCATTTCTGATATTGAGTTGCTTTGTGCCTTCCAGGTAAATAATTCAATATGCAGTGATGCAGCTGACCTGAGCACCATTGACAGGGTTATACTCTAAAACTCACTGAAGACTTCAACAAGCTTGGACAAGGCTCTCTTAACTAATGAAGCTGGAAATATTCAGGGAAAAAACCCACTCTCTGTGATTTATTATGCCAATTTTGTGGGTTTGCTGTTATTTGCCTTTCAACTGGGTGGGCTGTGTTTAGTGGAATCATTGGAGATTTTGATGAGGTGCTTCATTTAGACTACGTACCAACTATATTTGCAGGGAACTTTTGATTAAAGTAAATGAAGCGGATCTTTTGATGCTACCAGGTAATATGGAAAAGACAATAAAGGATGGACACAGTCAAAATATAATGGTAATCAGCGATGGTGCTATGGTATTTTAATTCATAGTATGAGATCTAAGTCCTTAGAAACTGTGAGGCTTTGCTAAAGTACCTGTCCTCTAAAATGTAAAAATCTATCTTGAATTGGCTGATTTTCATATGTTTGTTTTAGGTAGCAAAATAGAAATATCCCTGAATTGCATGGTACTTGAGTTTGTGTCTGCACTGCCGCACACGTCTTCACTGACCAGCACCTTGTTTACAGCTACTTTCTATAGTAAATCTTTCCTATTGTTTTGTCTTTATTGGCTGTGCTGGAAGGCTACCGAGCTAAAGCACATAACAGGTATTCTCTGATACTTATGAACACTTTTGCATTGCTCATCTGTCATTTTAACTGACATTTATGTTGATGTAAAATATCTGGAAGTCTCGAATCACCTAGAATACTCAGGATCTGGAAACAGTATGAATTTTTGAAGCACCTATTCATTTAATAGAATTGGTGTAAAATTAGCATGGAAAAAAATATGAACTGTCTTGCTTCATTTATTTCAGAAAACTTTTCCAGCACAAAATCAAGTCAGCCTGCTATCCAAATCCTTAACTGCTGGCTATATGATTTTGTGATAAGGTATTTGTCCTTTTTGCCACTTTTATTTGTAACATGAGGAGACACTGGAAGCCACGTATTTAAAGATCACTTGTTTTCAGACTATTTCCTAATGGAGTTGTTTTAAAAGGCTGGGTTTTGCCTATATTTTTATATAGGGTATAAACCAGATTTCTAAGCATCATGCTCACTTGGTAAGGCAGAAACTGAGATTTCCCTCGGAGCTAGCAGCTGGTTTCAGCCAGGACATCTGGTTTTCCTCTGGATGAAGAGGAACAGGACAGTCCCGGATGTGTCCTTTCCGCTCTCAAATATCTGTATTGCCTAGCAGGCTCTGGTGGGTATGCTGGTTTGGAAAAGTAGAAGAAAAGTTGCCACGCTCAGCATCTGAGAAACCTGACTGAGGACTTGTGAAAGTGTTTTATCCTCAGAAGCTTCAGCTGTTGGCAATGCAGCTTAGAAGGACAAGTATTTGCATGCCACGTGCTGTCTACACTAAGCTTGCAAAAAAGAAGCTAAATTCCTAATTTGCCAGGTTGTTCTGAGAACTAGAAGCAAGCAGTCACTGTGAGCTTTGAACTAAAGCATGATCAAAAAAACCCGGGACGCTTGTCCATATTTTGGTATTTGAATAATTAGGCTCTTTACCACTCCAATGTAAAACAGAAATGATAGTTCTAATAATGCTTTGTTTAACAATGTTTTGGGGTTTGTTTTTCCATTTATGCCCCTGTATTGTTACAGGAACCTTTCACTAATTTTATAGCCAGACAGTGCTATCTGTCAATACCGTTCAAAGAACTGGCTGGTTGTTCCTAATTAATAGGCTCTACTCCACTGCAGAACTAGTTGGTGCTGATGCTTTTGGAGGTCTTTAGTTATTCCTAGTAGAGGGAAGCCATAAGAGTCAAATATCACAGACTATATTGTTCTCTGTTAACAGGAGAAGCAAGTCTCATGGAGAAAGGTGGAGAGCAGGAACCCCAGGTTTGCCAGTGCTTTATGGCTCTCAAGCTTCAGATAATGTACTGCAGCAATTTATTTCATTTTAATGATGGAGAAGGGGAAACGTAATTTTTCAGTCATTTCACACATACCATTAGCAACATAATTTGAAAAGATAATGATTTACAAACCACCTGCTATCTGGCAGATGCTTAAATATTGGCACGTGCATGGAATATGGTATCAAACATATCTGAGGGTTTTAATTGCCCACTAACGTAATAGCTTCTGTTCTCCTAGAGAATGCTTTCTGTACAGGTTAATGATGTAGAGTTGCTTTTCCTTTTGATGTAGATCTGCCAGGGATCTTTTTTAATAGACAACAAACAAGGAGGATCTCCATGGGTTTAGTCTGTCCTTTTCAATTACTTTTATATTAACATCTTTCAAATGGCAAGAAATGAGGAAGGTCATCAGGTTTGTAATAAAGTGAGAGCTTTGGAAAGCAAACTGAGAAAGAAGCTCATGACATGAGCTCATGTCCTAATATATCCAGAAAGAAGCTCATGTCCTAATATATCCAGAAAAGAAATAGTAACTTATATTTTATTTGGAATGTATTGAGGACCTTTGACCCTCTCAGGAGTCCTTGGAAGTGAGCAGAAAGTCACGTTCACTAGAAGGTCCAAGGCATCCTATGCTAAACTCAAGGTCACAGCAGTGGTTACCTCATTGGTAATACTTTCAGCAGCTGGAGCTCCAGAGCTTGCAGTGGGTGTTTGTTATTTTTTACAGACACATGCAAACCTTTTATGCATTTCATAGTAAGGGGCTGAAACTGGAGTTGGCACCATTCTACACCAAAAGTGTGATATCTTGATCAAAAAGACATTGCTTTGGTGGGAAAGAAAGCCTTTGATCGGAGAACCCATGGAGAAATTTGTGCCCTGATCCAAATTCAGTTCTGAAATTGCATTTGCTTACTCCTATTCACTTCCAGTGAAAAGTAAAAAACCATCATCCCCTGCACTCAACCCATCAAACTCCACACATAAAAAAAAAAAATAATATAAGCACTGTAGCATATACAGCATAAGATTCTGAAATTGCTTAGAAGTACTTGGATAAGCTTAGAGGTACTTGGGTAAGGATCCTAATGCAGAAGCAGCATCTAGGCTCTTAATTTTACATGTGGACCAAAGTCAAGTGGCAATTGTGAGCTTGATAAGGTGTATTTATTCTTAATATTTGCTATGATTATGAAACGTTGTGACAGTCTTGCAGACAACAGGATTATAAAATCAAACCCAATGTATTTGTGAGATATGTGCTGGAAACACCAGACAGTGGGAGTTTGCTTAATTTTGCATAAGGCATGTGATCTTGGCTCTAATCTGAGTAGATGGAAAAACCTGGATATTTTAGTTAATTGGGAAAATTATAACCTACTTGGACATAGCCTGTATAGTATATTCAGTCAGAAGGAATGAGCACAGTTATAGATGGCACTTAAACTGACTTGGGTATCTTTACACTGATGAATCTAGCACAGGCTAAGCTGACTGGAGAGAATAACCCCTGGCACAGAATTATCTTTGACTGTCTCTCAAGGCCCTCTACTAGATAAACTAAATAACTATTTTTTTATTCAAATTTGAAGTAATGTACTGGAAGGAATGATAACCACTCTAGGTTTTCAAGGTTGCTGAAAACGTAGCATAATTTGAAAAATTGGATTTTAAACATGAAATGTTCTTGTATTTATCCAGCTTACATAAGGATTAGAAACCTTGCTAAATTTGTCTTGGTATAAATTTAAAACAATGGCTTGGAGAAACGTATGTAAAAATGGAAGTGTTAACTATCCCACAAATGTTCCCCTTGATGCATGAGACTTTTACTTAATTGCGTACCAGCTTCAGTTACAGTCTGATTCTTTCTCCCTCAACTCCCTATCCATAATTTTGAGTGATTAATGATTGAAATGTTATTTAAATCACTGAGCCTTTCTCTATCAGAATTTATAACTAACTCACTAATGGAGAGTAAAACTGAACAAGTTGTTCTTTTTTTTTTTTTTTTTTTTTTTCCTCTTTCCTTTGAAAAGTGTTAGAATTCCAGCTATTGCTACAAGGGCAACATCCCCCCTCCCAGTGAAACCAGAGGGATGTCTCAGAAGGAGTGATAATGTAAACATTTGCCCCTGGCAGATAAGCAGTGTCGAATAAACTGGATTTGACAGCATTGACAAATTTGCAGTGTTGGATTTGAATGCATTAGCTGTGGTGAACTGTGGAAAGGTTTGATAATGTCATGGCTTTCAAATTATGGTCTTACCAAAGTGCTTAACAAATTTGTCTACTGTTTCATGTCTGTAAATGACTACATAATTTACACATTTAATGGATGTTAGATTACCTATCTGCCATTAGACTCTTAGACTACAGTGAATGAAAAACAGAAAACAGTACTTTCCCTGGACATAGATGCTTACTTAACATCAATGGCACTGATGTATCATCCTACATGTCACGACGCTGTGGCTTTGGAAAATCCAGATAAAACAGATGGCTATACCCAGCCATTAACTATTTTTAAGAATTTCTATTACCCACAGAAAGGTGACTTGGAAAAAGCTTGTTTAATAGTCATTGCGTGTCAGAATGATGTTTAGTCAAAACAGTGATGTTGAACATTGATAACCTGGTGAGATAATCTCTGCTATTAATAAAGGTGACCTTTAAGAAAAGTTTCTTCACCGAGGCCTCTTCATTTTTCTCTCTTGTTTAGCAATAAAGGAAGTAACAGCAAATAGTGCAGCTTTTATTATGAAATTAGCAGCACTGTAAATCCTAAAATGAATTTTGGAACAGGCTGAACATACACAGATAAGAATGCATTTAAAAATACTTCATGCTACGAAGTTTAGTATAGAGGTAGGAGTAGATAGGTCTTAGTGACCTGACTAGTTATTATCTTTTTCATAAGATCACTTGAAAAAGCCCTAAAAAAAATTAATGGACATACAACCAATTACAGAAGGTAAGCTACATCCTTTGAATAGGGTTCCATTGAACTATATATGTTGAATAGAGTCTAATAGTGTATGCAATTAGGAGTCCTCCATCTGTATATCACACTGATACATCATCTGAATTATGTGCCTTGATGTATTCCTGATACCATCCTCACTCAGCTCCTAAGCCTTTTGCAGCAGCTTCTCACGTGCCATCTCAAGATATGTGGGGAAAGTTAATTCAGCCTTGATGTAAACTGCTGTTAAAACTTCCCAGTTGGTGGCCTGAAACTTGTGCTGGTCTTCCCATCCTGGTCTGGATCTATTCCATCACTTAAAAAAATCAAAAGCTCTATTTTAATTTCAAATTCTGAAGCTGCAGTTGTTCCTGGAGGCACTTGGGCAGTGGGTGGCCTTGGTCATGCATGACAGCGTTGCATTTGCCACCAACAAGGGGAAAGAAGGTTGAGTTGGTTTAATGGAGAATTTTGGTATGAAAAATTGGCCTTGATTTTTGATGAAATCAAAAATATTTGCTTTTGTACTGATTATGCTAATCTTTATTTCATAGTATTTACTGTTTCATTTGCTTAAACAAGGCTGATAAAGATTGTATCTTTCCTTAATTATACTGGTCCAGCTGAAGTTTTTGTTGTATGTCCATGTCCTTAATATAGCATATGATAATTTCACTGATTATAAACCGTTGCCTGGTCCTCTATTATCTGAATGCTTTTAAACACAAATGAGATTTTTCACAATCTATTATAATTTTGAAAGATGATTTACCCCCATATTAAGCAGGCTTGTAGTTTGTGTAAGTATAATTTATACCAGTATTTGAGAGTATGTTATGCTACTTATTACATCTATTGTCAGTATAAAATGAAAAGGCCATGGTGTAAATAAGAATCAGATGGTGGAACTTAGACTCCTGAAAAATCTTATTTAACCAAGTTCAGTTCCTGTTAGGTATCCTATTACTCATCATGTATAATTAAACTAAAAAAAACCCTGCTCAGGAACTATAATGTGTACGAACAAAGATAAGTTTCAGTCTTGAATTTATTTGTAATCCACTATTTATTTCTAATAATAATCTGCTATTTATCTGTAAACAATAAAACTAAATTGAATTGTTCAACGGTATATATTTTGTTATAGTGACTTCAGCTACAGTTTTTAGGATATTATCACATAAATACAAACATTTCTGAGTAATGTAACATATAAGATATCATATATAAAATTAATGAGAATGTGAAAAAATAATTGCAAGAAATAATATCACATGTTGAAGCTGGAAGTGTCAGTGAAAACATCTGCTTGTTTTCATTACAGTATTTGCTACACATTGCTAGTACTCTATTTTTTTCCTTAAATTATTTTCTCTAGTAATTTTAGATAATCTTTCAATCTAAGTTTTTATGAGTGTCAGTATTTCATGGAGGGAGGAAAGAATTACAACACAGTTGTGAAAATTTAGCACCACATAAAACTGCCTGTCTGCTGTGCTACCAACTACCACCAGGATGAATGTACTTCAAACTTACTTTTATTTCCTTTAGTGCCATCCCAAGGCTGGGAGAACCACCAATTCCTACTGAAGAGCGAGGGAGTGCCTATCTTGAGTTGGAATCATCTCTAGGGTGTGAACCAAACCACCTTGAACTTACTGCAGATTCAGTTGTCATCTGAGAGGTGCCAATTTCAGACAATGTTTCAGGTATAAATTCCAAATCAGAGACACTTCATCTTGATTTGTAGGTTTTTTTATAAACTTTTTACTTTAAAACAAATACTAGATTTTGACTAGTGTAATGGAGTTTTCCTCTTGTTATCTCACTCTTTCTTAGCCTCTCTAAGGACCTTATAGCTGACTCAGTCAGTAATAATTTATCCCACTTTACCTCCAAGTGAATAAACCCTGGGGCACAAGGACTATGTTGATGCCCTTCCGGCTATCTATTGATCTAACTGTAGCAACCTGTTTTGAGCATCAATGACTTTGCTCTGTGGTTTGCCAAAGAAGTAGTCGTCCATAAGTGCTGTGGTGTATTAACTAGCAGAAATTACATTGCTCAGGAAAAATAAATACTCACTCTTCTGTGGTTATAAATTATTGTTCTGAAAAACAGATTGGATCGGTGTTTGATCAAACAAATTTTCATCTGAGAAGAAAAGTAGTCTTGCTCAACTCATTGGACATATAGCTGGTGTATTAACTCTGCGCTGGTGTTACCCACCTACCTGCCCTCTGGCTTGCTCAAGGTACATATGACAAATTTGGCATAGTCACGCTTCTGTGAAATTTTGTGTATTTTAACAACCTAAATCAGTCCATTGATCTAGGTTGATGAAATAATTTCTCATGTAAATATTTATTTCTTGATGTCCTATTATTCCATCATGTGGTATTCACTATTATATCTGTGTTAAAATGGATTGTGGATGTTCAAATTTGTCTCCAGATGTGGAAGGTTTGTGCATCCTGGCAGCCAATTTGTGCTCTGCTGCACACACAGTTGGTGACAAAAATTGTAGAGGAATAAACTGAAATGATTCTTTAAAATTTTATTGATGAAACACACAGAAAATGTAGGAGATTGTTGAGTTTCAACAGCTGTAGCCTGCTAAAAAGGAAATCTCACCAGAGCTGCTCTTTTGTCAAATAGTCAAGCATTTTGCTCTCAGCAGCTTTCCATAATTGTGTTTGTGCTTGTCGTTCCCACTGTCAAGCTTCTGTCTTTTACAAAATTGGTTCACTGTTCACATCAGCATGCATATTGCTTGTCTTTCCTACTATTTGTGTCCTCCATCAGCCACCTCTGCTGCGCAGGCTTGGCTACTCAGCTCTGCCAGCTGCTCTGCTCCCTGGTTTACTCTTCCTTTCTGCAACACTATTTGTCGCAAGTCCCTCAGCTTTACAAAACTAGCTGTCATTACCAGACGTGCCTCAGTTATGTGTAATGTACAATGTAAATGAAATCTCTACAGTATTGACAGTGGAGGTCTTTTTTACAGAGGTCCCATCTCTTTCTATTCCAGGTGCTGAGAAAGCATCCCTATCCACCTGGCTCCCTTCAAAATCCTTGGCAAGATCTGCTTTTACTTTAAATCTCACACTTTACTCGGGAAAAAGAACCCCAACAAATCCAAAATGACCTAAAATAGTCAAGCATTTGTTTAAGGTTATGAATGAATTAAAAAAAAAAAAAATGTTGAACCAGGGCCAAAATAAGTGAGCCTGGATGAAGAAAATGACCAGCAGACTTTTTCTGGGACATTTAAGTGTTTTCACATATCCAGTTCTTTTTCAAATCATGCTATTAGACATTTCATCCTTTCCATGTGGGGCTGAAGACCAGACTCACTGCCTGCCAGAGCACCATGGAGACACGGTGAAGAGTGACTTGTCCTGTGTTATGCATCTCATGTCAGGCAGATCAGGTTGCCACAGCCCTTGATGAAAGCCAGGAGGCACTTGCAGGGAACATGAATTTGAACTGTCTGGGAAGGAAATACGAAGGTAAAGTGTCTGGGCTCAGAGTCTACAAGGGCTCGTACCATGTCTGAGCTTACTAGCGTCAAAGTCAGCATCAAGATGTCCTTTCCCACACATTGAGTTGAACATGCTGTACATCCCTAAATAAGACCAATTGCAAATGAGGATAAAATTACTGAATAGAAAGTAGCTGTTATCAGCATGTTTCATGTTGTACCTTTATAAAGAAATAAATTGGGAGTAGAATGCAGCACCTACTTTTGGAGGTAAAAATGAAATTAGTCAGCCATGAATATTACATGTCTGTGTGTTGTCTGTAACTGTACAATAGTAGACTTGGATTCTTGAATTTTCCTTCTTTTTCTATTAAACCTGAATTTTAGGCCTTATTTCATGAATTTCCCAATGATAAATCAAAAGAACTGACTGGGCATTTCTAAGAAAGGGCATTTTTAGAGAGAGATAATTTTTGTCCAAAGTAGTTGGCCTATCAAGTTGATGACCTTGTTAATGTAGTCCACAAGACTTTGGTCACTTTCTGTAAAAAAAAAAAAAAAAAAAGGACCCAAACTTAAAATGTCTTTGTTTTAGCTCCACATTGAAGTTATTATTAAATGTATAGGACACTTTCACAGTATGGAATTATGTCAGCTCAAATTTCTATATTTACAAAGTTGTTATGATAGGCAATTTTTCCCCACTGCAGTTTGTTTTGGGGATAATGTATGTTTACATGAGCAAACTCTCAAAAAATAAAAGAAAATCATAAACTCCTGAGCAATACAAGTCGGAAAATTTATTAATTCTAGTATTTCTCACTTCTTAAGACTAGTAATTAATGTAACTGGAAAATCTATAGAAATGTTTACAATAAAGGGAGTTAAGCAATTATCTCCATAATTCACTCATGTCACTACTTTTAAGACTTTGATGAATTTTTACTCAGGGCTCTTAAATTATGAAAGGCTAAATAATCTTCAGTTAACAAGGTAATAGAAAAAATGTGGGAAAAGAAAAAGTATCACATTCCAATACTTGCATGCAAGCAAGCTGGATGAAAGTATGATAACCGCTCAGCCGCTATTTAATGGGATGAGAGTTTCTCAGTTGTAGAAGCATTTCTCAGCTCTAGGAAAAAAAATGCAACAACCTCCTGGACGTGCTTGTCCCAAGTGCTGCTACATGGATGGCCATACCTTCTTTGTGAGCCATGGTGGAAGATGGCAGGTTCTCAATGTTTAGTAAATCCCATGGATATGCCAGCACTGCCGTAGTGGCCTGAGTGATCAAAGAAAGTTGAGCAAGGAATGGAGTAGGAAAAACATGCATAACAGTTTATGTGTGAGGCATTTTGGCTGTACTGGTGCTAAGTTAGTCAGCGTCTCCAACCCTTTAAAATCTTAATAGTATAGAAACCTAAATAGAACCAAGAAGTGGAGGTCCAGCCCACAGAGATGCTAAAATCCTCTGTTCTTGCTTAGGTTTTCCTATCAGTGTCAGTGGGTGCTGGGGGTAAGACATGCAACTCCAGGCTCCACAGCCTGGTCAAAATGCAAACAGTATGTGTGTGGGTCTTGGCTCAGATGCCTATGTGGCAGGAAGGTAGATTGATTACTAGAGAATGTGAAACAGTTTGTAACTGCAAGTGGCAGTTTTCTGTATGAAATAGTACCTGTAAGCCTCTTGTCTGAAAAAAATCAGATGTTTAATGTGCACTTACTAACTCCAAAGTGCAGGTGAAACGTATAAAAGTTTTTTTAAAAATGTTTTCATGTTGCATTGTGAATTAAGCTGTTGGTGACAGCAATCAAATGGCAGGCTTTCAAGGGCAATATCAGAGATTATAATCTTGTTCAAGTTACAGTTTTTAATTTAAGTAAAACTTTTTTCTTACTGAGAATATTATTATGTGTTCATATATTAATTTTGTTAGTTTATGTATACAGCTAATAAGTTATTTGCATGTTACAGAATTTTATTTTATATTTAGCAACCGATTCACATCCAAGCAGTTTCAGATTTAATTTGATCAATATTTAATGAATTATAATTATCAGAGTTTTGCACTGCTGTATATTGCTGCATAATGTTTAATCAAGGGGAGAAAGACTAAAATATAACTGGAAAATAGCTGTCAAGTTTATGTTAAAGAAATGCAACGGGATTCTTAAATGAATTACAGAGGTCTAATTTAATAATTTTTCTAGTTACCACATCAAAATTTAATTCCAAGAACATTTCCCTAGTTTATATTTTTAAATATCTGTAATATTTATTTAAAAAAATGCACAAAGAGCAAAATTACTACATGGTACCAATGCTTGAAATCTCTGCATCACTAGCAAAAATTCCAGGTGTTCTATCTGAGAAAATGAGAATAACGTTTCTGCAATTTAAAAAGGAATAGCACAGTCAATAGACTTTGCTTATCCATTACTAAGAGGCAGTTATGTCTATACTGTGAGAATCAAACCCTTTCAGGTTAATGTATCTGAGGACAGTGAAATGGGTCATGAAAGTCCATGAAAAAAAATATGTTTAATATTAAACCTCTTGGTCCACAAACTAAAGATGTATTTTCCTTAGAAATGCAGGTGATTGTTTGTATTTAGTAATACCAACAGGATTTCCCAAATTTTTTTGTTAAGTAAAACTTATAAATTGTGAAACATCTTCTCTGGAACTGCACACTAGATAAAAACATGTAGAAATTAGTTTTCAACAGGAAAAATATTTAAAAAATTCTGTTTCACTTTACAACAATGCAGTTAAAATATGTGGTTATGGCTTTTGAAAACAAGTTTATGTATAACTATTTGGAATAAATGACATACTTTTTCTGTCCACATTTTTCTGAAGTTAACTTAGACCCAAACGAGAAGACTCCTCATGTGATGCAATGTCTGAAGATATGGATTGGTTATGAGCAAGTAGGTGCAACACACCTTTGGCTCTGCAACGTGCTGCCGGCTTCAGTGGTATTTGTATTTTGCATGCAAGCACTGGGCTCCTGCTGTTACTGAAAACAGGATGAAGATGCTCTTCACCCACATGCTTATGGCTTTTGTTTTTTCTGACAGCCACTGATAGGTCTATATAATGGAACATACATTGAAATGCCCAATTTGTTTTCTCTAGACAATTATTTATTTACTCTGAGTGTAAAGCTAGACAATTTCAGACTAAGATCCAAGATTTTACCCATCAGGGCAGTTTACCGTGGGAACAACTTGTCCAGGGATGTGGTGAAATTTCTGCCACTTGAAATCTTTCAATCAGAATTGAATATGTGGCTAATAAATAGAAATATATATTCTAGTTGAACGAGGAGTTATGGTTACAGGGAGGAAATTTTGTGGTCTTATAACCCTACTTGGGTTATAAAAATGAATCTACTCTGGTCTTAGAGCCAGTAAACCATAATCATACAGCCAACAGACACATGAACTAGCTATTGATTGATTCTTGCTTTTTACTGATATCAGAGGGTGTGATACATAGAACAAGAAAATGAGGTGGGTGAAGTTGTTCTGGAGAAGGCATAGAGAGGAAAATTGCTTCATCAAACAGTTATTAATTTAGTTTTTTTTTTTTGTTAATAGTTAATAGCTCTTAATAGTTAATGTTAATTTTTTTTTTTCTATTTGGATTTGGGGTTTGTTTTTTGGGGTTCTTTTCTCATTTGAGACAAGTCTATTGTGTTTCATAACCAATTAGAAATTTGCTTGTGGTCAGACAACGAATATGTTGTGGTAAAAAAAGTCTGTGTTAAACACTGTCAGTTACGGCTAAATGAAAATGAAGGTATTTTTAGCTTAACAATATTTTTTCTTCTTTGAAGACTTTTGCTCTTTTAGTTAGCAATGCGGGATGATTTACCATATTGTAACATTCAATTTTATTTGGAATGATGACTGGAGGTATCTTTTAGCCTTTTCAAAATATTTTGATAAGAACAAATTAAGAGTATAAAAATCTAAAAGCAAAAGACAAATAACATCCAAGGCCAGTATGTTTATCTATGTAAAGGTTTTAGTATAGAGGTATTGCAGAGCCCAGCCTTGCTTAGCGGCTTCAAGACTGGACTCTTAATTTGCTTATTTTTGTTATAAAACATGTTTTTAAATAATGCACTTGTGTTCTTGTTTCATAGATGTCATAAAATTTTTTTGAATTGGGAAAAACTGCCTACATTCTAATAGTATTAATATATGCAAAGTACAACTTCCGCATCTGACGCTATTCATCATAACCCAAATTAATCATCAGGGACAGAACCCAATATCCAATTTCAAGCAAAGACCAATAGCTCTTAGGGAAATTAAATCATCTTTCAGAAATATTTCATTCTGAAAAGCTAATAATTCAATGGAAATGAATTTTTAGAGGAAACACCCAAGTGTGTTATATAATCTTTCTGTAGAGTTCCCTATCCCATACATTAACATTTCATACCACATTTTAAATCAGAATTTGTTGCAAAATAGTTTACACTGTTGTCGTGAGTGTCACAGTCCTTTAATGTTTCTGAAGTGATAATAATATCATTTGGAAACTCAAGGGAACATCACATAAATCTGATTGAGATAGAGACAACCACAAAGGAAGGGAAAAACACAGAGCAGGAAATTCTCATTTTCGCAATGACATTTTAATCTCATCTTTTCCCTCCCCTATTCTACTTGAGAATAGTGCGATCATCCACTTCTACAAAATAATGTGCAATCTGCGGTTCCCATTTGGTATGAAGATTTAATGGAGAATGGAAAATGCATTAAAAGCATATTTATTTTTAACTTTTCTGCTAGAAGTAGTAGATATCTCATGGCTATGCAGTGAAGGAGAAAAGGACTTATGGTGAAGATGGGAACAAGGGAGATGTACTTAAAAGGGGAAAGGCTGATTCTGGATTTTTTCTATTCCAATAAGTGTCTGTAACACTTGCTACTTTAAAGATATGTTGGACATTTAAAAATAAAATTCATATAGTGTGGTGTTTTTTTTTTTTTTTTCTTTTTTTTTTTTTCTGAATTATAAAGCAGGTGTTTGGGTGTGCACTTCTGAAAGGAACAGAACTCAGCGGCACTGCCGTGTGTTGAACGTCATTTCATGGTATTTGCAGGCTCTGCTGTTGCAGATGCTTGCAGCCAAGTCTTCCACTTGCCTCAACACCAGTAGAGTTGTAATATGCTCTAATAGCCAAGGAGCGGTGTCTTTGTGATTTTTCAGAATATATTTTTTTCCTTTATATGGATTCTCTTTTTCTAAATATATTTATGTTCCTGGATGTGCAATAGAATCATAAAATCATAGAATGTTTT